>JAPPVO010002359.1:0-10286 GCA_030407325.1 Camellia japonica
AGCACAATATGTGTGATTCAAATATTGTTTTCCAAAACAACGCACACATTCCAAAACATAATACGAGAATTTTCAAAACCTCTTTCCAAACATTCCGTTTCAAATTCCAAAAATCCATTACATGCTCCATGAATAAATGATTTCAATTTTCCTAATCCGCATGAAATTTCTAACATAAGAAAATGTTGTCCTCACCGATAACCAAAACAGTTATCTCTAATGCAATAATTAATAGATAACAATACAAATATACTTTTCCAAAAGAGTAACAACACCCATTTTCAAAATTCCACAACAATTTCCTTTCCATCTCTTTCCAACCAAACCATTTATCAAAAATCAATGAAACTCCCAAAACAATATTATTTATGGTTTTTCTACAAATTGGGATTTTTCCACTTTTAGAAATCCATATGCAATCTGTATACCACCGTAGTAGCATAATTATAGCCCCAAAACCCCCAAATTTCACAAGACCCTCAAGCCCAAAATAGCATTTCAAAATCAACCAAATGACTACCAAATATAAATAACAAAATAATCCACAAATTTGCTACCAAACTCATATTGAGTTAAGTAAATAGACCTTACCTCAACTCCGGAAGAGGACAAAACCAAAAAGCCCCAAAGGTCAATGTCAATGAAAACACGAAGCTCTTAGATCAAAAGAAAGCCCTTGATCAGATCTACAATCTTTCTCAAAGGACCAAAGGTGAAAAGATGTCTCTAACCGAGTAGATATAGAGATATATGTGAGAAAAGTTGAGTTTAGAGAGAAATAGAGAGATTCACGGCTCAAAGAGGAAAGAGGGAGAGAGAGAGAGAGAGAGAGAAATGAATGAGGAAAGTGTGTTTGAGGTTTATTTATAGTGGTAAAATAATAACCCTAAAGTTAATGAAAAGAATAAGTCAAAACCCTCCAAAAGTTGGGCCCAAATCGAACCCAAAATGCTAGAAATAAGTCGCAGGGTCTGACCCACAAGGCAGTGGTGTCGACCCTCAAGAAGAAATGCTGAGACACATATGTTTGCAGTAGACAAGAGGGTCGACCCCAAAACCAATGGTGTTGACCCCAAAAAACAGCAGCAACACCCAGAACATAGCAGCAAGGTGGTGCCGACCCCAAAAACCAGTAGAGACACCAAGAGTAAGACAACAAGGTGGTGTCGACCCCAGAAACTCATGGTGTCGACCTTAGGAACTCATGGTGTCGACCCCAAAAGAAAACAAAACATGAAAGGAAAGAAGAACGACCGCTATAGATGTAGTTTCTCGGATTTAAACACAATAAACGGGTCAGGTCTAAATCAAGATCGCTATAACCTTCCCTCCTTAAGGAATTTTGTCCCTGAAATTGAAGAAACGCCAAAAGCCAAAAGGCCACCCAATCTATAAAAGGAAACACAACGCTAACCCAAGCTTTGATCCATCGAGGGATACATTCCCGGATCTCGATCCAACACCTTGGGGCCCTAAAGACACTCGAACACCAAAATACTAAGTACAAGCACAGATGCCTCTTCGACCCACATAACTCGAAGTGGTCTATGAGACAAGAAACAACCACCACAACAACAACAACCACCCGAACTCAAAGATGTCAACCACGTCCTGAACCACTTGTAACACCGAAATCACCACCGAGTGCTCAACGCTTGACACAGAGAATGAAAAGAAACTCCTCGCATACAAAGCTCCCAGGAAACTCTCTTGTAACTCGAGACATAAATAAAACACGATCAATCAACAATGTTATGGCACATCAATGCTCGACAATTCTAAGTCTTTGCAAAAATAACATACAACATATAACTAGCAACTTAGGCTAGGTCAAAATACGACTTCCCAATACAAGATATAAAATACCCCATTCAAGTTAAAAGAAAACTCCTTATTTTCCACATTTGTCTCAAAACACTTTTCTTTCCCAAAAGGTGTTCAAACCCGCATCGTCACAATCCAAACGCATTTTCAACCGTCCACAACAAAACTCAGAGATTTCCAAACTATTTTTCCAAAACCATAAGCGTTACTCATAACACCAAAATAAATTTCATTTTCAAAAAGCTTTCTTTTTTTCTTTTGGTTGGATTCAGCTTTTTATTAAACCAAAAACTTATATTTCAAACCAAAACCGTTTTAGTTCAAGAAAACTACTCAAGGCCACAACACCAATTTTATTTTATTTTTTTTGTTTCTCTCAAAATCATTCCTTAGCAGTTCTCCGGTGATCCACAACATAGTCACCCAACAAAACCCATCACAACTACGGTGATGCCACAATACCAAAACAAAATTTCCATAATGAGAATCCTTAGAAATTTTTGAAATGCCACAAGAGAAAGAAATTTCACACCCACCAATCACATAATGACACAAAAGCACAGCATAAGACCAAAGTTCCCAACCGTAACCCCAAACCAGTTACCATAACTCAGAACAACTTCCTAACTGTCCATATAGGACTTAAATGCCACACCATGACACCCTTTAATTACACAACCCTCAATTCTAACCTATTTTCAAGGTGACTATATGTCAACCAACCCAAATACTAACCAATCAACTATCTAACACCATTATCCCACATCAACCTCTAAACACCGACATACCACTTAACTTCACATAACCTAACATCAACACCAACACCTAGCCCAACCTCACTAACTCTGAAATGGGGTTCCATACACAACCTCAAATGTTCGTTAAATCACTCTGGATTCCTCAAAGTTAACCTACAGTGCTCTGGTTCTCAATTCACCTATCACACATATGCCTATGTGGCATGCTGTAACATGTCCGCGAGGGGACTCACGGGTTACAGTTCAGACTCAATTTTTGTTTGTTGCGGTTCTTAATCTTGAACCAAAGAGTCCAAATCTGGCAAATCGTTTGAGAAAACAGTTTTTGAAAAGAAGTGCCAAACATGGACTGCTTTGCCAGATACAGAGTCGCCACCTAAATATTTTTTAAAGGAAAATTTAGGAAACCCTGACTCGGTGCCAAAGGCCACGTGTCCGTCATCACCAAAGTTGTCTTGGCTTGGGAGCTTGGGTACGATCGGGGAAGGTCAACTATGAGCACCCCCTTTCGCCCGGTCCGAAGACCGGCCTCTACTAACCGTGATATCTAATTTTGAAAACATTATATGTTCTTATTCCGGTTATTAGCCTAGTTTTTCTATGTTATGCGTACAGCAAACAAGTATAGACTAGATTGCCTAATTTGGAAACAAGCATTGCATATCCGTTTGTTTTGAAAATGCTTTGGAATTCGCTACTCGCAAGTAGGCTAAAACGCGGATTTCAACGAGTTTTTCCAACTCAAACAATCTAATCTTCACCCATAGGCAATTAGGCAGTGTATCTCATATAAGCATTTAGCCGCATAGTAAGCATACTGTCATGTTAACATTCACACGCATGCGAGATGCTTAAAGCGTAAATACTTACATTGTACTCCAAGCCAAAACAATAAACTAGTTAGCAAACATGCATGTCCTAGTTCATGTTAAGTGGCTAATGCAACACATATAGGATGTGATTAGGATGGGCTCGGCAAACCCTAAAATGGCATGTGAAATGCTACAACTATCACGTATTCAATTTGGAATTGAAAGTACAATGCAGTTTGTATGATGCACCGAGCCTAGTGCATGCTAGACAAATGCATGGATGCACGCATGCATAGCATAAGGTGTGCTAATGTAAATATGCCCTAATCTACCATCATAAGCAGGTAAATAAAAGGGAAGAAAGAAGTGGAGGTTGGAAGACATACACACCACTCACACACACTTATTACAAATGTGCCCTGACATGGAGGGACCAAAAGCATATACAGTCCCAAATAGTACAGTCCAAATACAGAATAAATTATTACAAAAATTTTAATTATCAAATTAAATCAAATGTAAAAAGAAGGGGGCCTCAGCCCTGCCTCGGGATGCGCGAATGATGCATGCTCGATTCGTCTCGCCCGGAAAGCCCGTACCATACCACTGCCGCCTCTGTTTTCACTGTCCTGCCTTTCCAAAGACTGCCCAAGTCCCAGAATACCTTTTATGCACACTGCTTCACACCATCGGCTGGATGAAATGGCCACCGGCCATGTAAAATATTTGTCGGCTGCTTATGAGGTTGTCGGCCACAAATACATTGCCGGTCGGCACTCTTTACTGCCGGTCGGCAAACAACTCCTATAGAATCTGGTTTTTGACAGCAACAAGGATAGACAGTGTATGGCATGGAATTTTGGGCATATATAAGCATGGCCATGTTTCCTATCATGTATGGGACTCAAGGAAGCATGGCCCTTGGTCCTTGGGCCGCCAATTATGCATTTTGATGCATGATGGCCTAAGGGACCAAGATTGCAATTCAATGTAAGATGCATGCAACACACAAATGAAGACCAAGATCCTATCATGTCCAAGTCAAGGGCCTTAGTGACATGAGAATTGAGATGTGTTTTGTCACTTAAAGTACAAACACCTCTCATCTCTCACACTTGGTTTGACACCCCAAACCAAGTAATGCAATGCATGTTATGCAAACATGGCTTAACAATGCAACATGATACTAAAATGCAAGGCATGCCAAATGCTATGCAACATCATGTTGAGTATACGAAATGCTAGAGCATATGAGATGCAAATACAATGCAAACAAGGACAAATCATGTAATAGAACTATCATGCTACCACACTTAATGAAGCAAGTATGCAAAGAACATGAGACAAACATGCAAAAGTGGGCTTAAACCATAAAGGGGCAGACCTCAATCCACCCCAAAATAGTGGCCAAAAGTGCCTCTATTCTCACAAAACCCTTTTCTCACTTTTTCTCTCATCATACATCTCTCTATTCTTTATTCTCTCATTTTTGATCCCTCCCCAGGTATGGTTGATGGATAAACTGCAGGTTGTGGACTCTTGTCCGGCATATTCAGCTCGTGGTTACTTCTTTCGGCGACGCCTAGTCGATGCCCTTAATGAGGGTTGGTGGTTCAAATGGATGTGCAGCTTGTCCGCAGACCACATTGCTTGGCGGTGCCCTTGGCTCAATCTCCCGGCGATGAGTTACAGTATGTCTCGGCAGACCGGAATTCGATTGATTGGCTTGAATCACTGCGTGTTCTATTTTCCATTCCGTATCCGGCGCCAGTTTGGCCACGATCAGACTTGTCCGCCGGAGGGGATGGAGTATCCGGCTATATTTCCGGTCCGAGGTGCGCAGCTTATCCGACAGGCCGCCGCGTGGAGGACTAGAGAACTCCTCGCCCCCGCTCCCACTTTCAATCACACTTTGTCTGACGAGTGCTGGGACTGGCTCAATGAGGAGGCACAGATTGGCCTAGCTTGGTATCAGAGGCTTCAACTAGCTCTGGGGGCGCAGGGACACCTGACTTGACTATGCCCCGGATTTATTGCTTTATTAGTACTTTCAAGTTTTCTTTATGAATGTAATAAAAAGGCAACTTCAATTGTATGCAGAGCAAGAGAACTCTGTATTGAAATCAATGAAATTGAAGGTTGTGGTACTGAAATTTTCCGCTTTGGTCCAGAAATGGTCTTAGTTGTAAAAAGATTTATTTGAGCAAAGTCACCTTTATAAAACTTTTCAAAACTATTTTCGGTATGGATCAGAACTGGACATGCCCGAAATTTGTCACTGAGATGCACAACCCTGGATCCTAGCAACTGGAAAGTTGCCCCTTGTCTGAACGGTACCGCGGCACTGTACAGCAATGGAAAGTTGCCCTTAGTCTGAATAGCACTGTACCGGAGATTGCGATAGACGCTGATGGACAAAGATGACCGAGATGATAAAATGGACAAAGTTGATCGGGGAAGAGTTTATGGCTGAACTTCAGGATGAAGCTGCCTACGTATCCCAAAGATGGGAATCAAGCCTTATGTAGTTCAGGCTTAGGTTCACTCGAGTATTTTCACTCTCCTTTTGCGCTCTAACTTTTGCCAAGGCCGCCCTTTGCGGGTTTTCAACCTTGCGAGCTCAGTTTTTATACTTTCTAATTTTTTTGTGCTCTGATTTTGCCTAGGTTGCCCTTTCGGGTTTTCGGCCTAGCGAGCCTCTCAGGGTAATATTTCTTCAACTTGTCCATATTGATCGGTGGGAGAACTCTAGGCCATCTAGGTCCATCAGAACCACAGCTCCACCTGACCAGATGGACTTAATGATATAGGGACCAGTCCAATTGGTCTTCTGAACTTGCCCCTTGGTCATAATGGGAGCTCGGTTGTCCTTGAGCACCAAATCTCCTTCCTTCAAATTCCTGGACTTAACTTTCTTGTTGAAAGCCCGGGCAATTCTGCGCTGATATCCTTGGACGTGGTACAGTGCTTTCAGTCTCCTCTCATCAAAGAGCATGAGTTCCTCGAATCTGCTCTGCTGCCAATCCGCCTCGCCTATTTGACACTCAGCCAATACTCGTAAAGACGGAACCTCAATCTCTATAGGTAGAACGACCTCCATCCCATAAACCAAGGAATACGGAGTCGCCCCGGTAGAAGTTCTAATTGAAGTTCGGTACCCCACAGAGCAAACGGCAACTTATCTGGCCAATCCCGGTAGGTTTCCACCATCTTCTGCAATATGTGTTTGATGTTTTGTTGGCGGCCTCAACTGCTCCGTTGGTCTGCGGCCGATATGTGGACGACTTATGAAAAGCCACATTGTATTTCTCTAACAAATCAATCACCTCTTTTTGAAGTGGGAACCATTGTCTGAAATGATCTCATTCGGGACTCCATAACGGCAGATGATGTTGTTTTCGGATGAACTTCGCGACATGCGAAGCCTTCAACACCGCATAAGATTGGGCCTCGACCCACTTCGTAAAGTAATCTATTGCTACCAAGATAAACTCATGCCCATTCACCCCTTCGGGGGTAACAGCTCCAATTACATCAATTCCCCAAACTGAAAATGGCCACGGCGAAGTCATGTTGTACAGCTTTGACGGCGGGATGTTCATGCGATTTGCGTGAATCTTTGACATTTGTGGCATCGCCGAACAAAGCCGATACAATCCTCTTCCATGGTAGACCAATAGTAGCCCTGTCTGAGGATCTTCCGTGCCAGCATCACCCCATTCATATGTGCCCCCATTCTCCTCCGTGGATGGCCTCCATCAGGCGCTTCGACTCTTCAGCTTCTACACACAGCTTGTGCATTCCCAGATGACCTCTCTTGTACAATTTACCCCCGCAGCATGATATGAAACTGAACAGCCATCTTCTGATTGCCCTTTTGTCCTTGGCATTTGCCCCTGGTGGATACGCCTCCTTCTCCAAGAAGTTCCATATGTCGTAATACCAAGGGTTGTTGTCCTGCACTTCCTCTATGGCAGAGATTGACTCGTAGGCAGGTGCAAATTCTGGTCAATAATGACTGGACGCATCGGAACTCCAGATGGGATGTCTATCATGGAAGATAGAGTTGCTAACGAATCTGCGAACCTGTTGTTCTCTCTTACTAGGTGAGTGAAATTTAGCTTCTCAAACTGAAGAATTAACAAATCCAAGGTCTGGTGGTAAATTATCATCTTTTCCTCCTTGACTTTCCAGTCTCCTTTTGCCTGCGACACAACAAGGTTCGAATCCCCAATGACGTCCAACCGTCTTGCCCCTAATTCTAGGGCAGCTTCTAGACCGGCAATACATGCCTCATATTCTGCCTCATTGTTCGAGACTTTGAACCGGAGCTTGAAGGCTAAAGGGATACGGGAATCGTCAGGCGCTATCAGCAACACTCCTATCCCATACCCGTATTGATTTGACGCTCCGTCAAAGTACATCGTCCAAGTTTCATCTTCGATGTGCAAAATGGCTTCATCTGGGAATAGGTACTCAACCGCTTCATCCCCTTCAACCGGGTGGTCGGCAAGGAACTCTGCTACCGCTCTCCCTTTTACTGACTTGCGCGTCACATACTTAAGATCAAATTCGGAGAGCAACAGCAGCCAACGAGCTAGCCTACCCGTAAGTGCTGGTTTCTCGAAAAGATATTTGATGGGATCGAGTCGTGAAACCAACATTACAGAGTGAGCTAACAGGTAGTGCCGCAGCTTCCTGGTAGCCCATACCAAGGCCAAACAAGCCTTCTCCAGCGGAGTGTAGCGGGTCTCGTAATCCAACATCTTCTTGCTCAGATAGTAGATGGCCCTTTCCACTTTATCTTCCGACTCTTGTGCGAGCATGCAGCCCATTGTAGTCTCGGTTACTGACAGGTACAATATCAACGGTTTCCCCGGCTTTGGTGGTGACAACACGGGCGGGTTCTGTAAATATTCCTTGATCTGTTCAAAAGCTGTTTGACATCGGCCGTCCCATTGGAATTTCTTTCCTTTCTTCAGGAGACCAAAAAGTGGTTCACAAGTTAAGGTTAATTTTGAAATAAACCGTCTTATGAATTGCACTTTACCCAGAAAGCCTCGCACCTCTTTTTCAGTCATTGGTGGTGGCATTTCTAAGATGGCCTTGATTTTGGAAGGGTCGACTTCGATGCCCCTTTGCGTAATCAGAAACCCTAGCATTTTTCCCGCTGTAACACCGAATGTGCACTTCTGAGGATTCAGCCGCAGCCGAAATTCTCTGATCCTTTGGAAAAACTTTTGCAAGGCGGTGTAGTGGCCCTCTCTTTCTTTGGACTTGACAATCATATCGTCCACGTACACCTCGACCTCTTTATGGATCATGTCGTGCAGTATTGTAGTCGCTGCCCGTTGATAAGTAGCCCCAGCATTCTTCAACCCAAATGGCATTACTCTGTAGCAATATGTACCCCACGGGGTGGTAAATGCAGTCTTCTCCCGGTCTTCGGGTGCCATTACTATCTGATTATAGCCTGAGAAGCCATCCATAAACGAAAGCAAAGCATGCCCCGCTGTGAAATCTACCAGCTCATCGATGTGTGGCAAGGGAAAGTCATCCTTCGGACTGGCTCTGTTCAAATCCCTGAAGTCTACACATACCCGAATTCTGCCATCCTTCTTCGGTACTGGAACAATGTTGGCCAACCAAGTCGGGTATTCGGATACCAGCAGGAAGCCTGCGTCAATTTGCTTGGTGACCTCTTCCTTGATCTTAATAGCCCAATCAGGGCGTATCCTCCTGAGTTCTGTTTGACCGGTGGGCCTCGGGATCGAGAGGGATCCGGTGCTGTACAATCTCAGGATCGATTCCAGGCATGTCTTCGTAGGACCACGCGAAAACATCTTTGAAATCTTTTAATAAAGCGACTAAGCGCTCGCGTTCCTCTGAAGACAACGTGGACCCGATCTGGACCAGCCGCGGGTCCTTCTCAGTACCAATGTTCACGGTAGTGATTTCATCAATTAAGGGTTTAACAAACCTCTCCTGCTCTTGTTCAATTAGTCGTTGCAAAACCGGAGGAATTTCGTCCTCGTCGTTTTCATCAAAATTTTGAAAGTCTTGATTTAAACAATAAATCAAAGGCACAGAAAAGTACTCGGAAACCACATTCACCTCATTCTCATTATGTACTTCCAAACCGTCCAATTCTTCTGTTACAACAGACTCAAAAGAGAACGAAAAAGACGACCTGGACAGGACTGTGGCATCCGGGTTATCACCCCCAGGAATACCGGACTCAGACTCAGACGAGCTGGAACCTGATTCCAACTCACAAGACTCGGTGGAATCAGATTCTGGCTCACTACCTGACCCGGTGCTGCTTGACAAAAATCCCTCCTCGTACTGCCAGGTGAGGGAGGGTGCGATGGATGCATCCAAAATAGCTGCTGGTAGGCCCGCAGCCGTTTCATCTCCGATCATGGACACCGAGGAGTCATCCCCCAAGCACAACTGGTCGATCAAAGGATCTGAAAGTAGACATGCCAGTGCTACCCCCATTTCGAACTCTGTGTCCGCAGACTCCACTTCTTTGCTATGCTCAGCCTCAACTGTTGGGTCTGTCTGCTCTTCAGCAACATCATCCCCAAGCAACTGCAGGTCAAAGAAAATTTCGAACCCTGGCAAGCGCTTCTTCTTTGCGTTCAGCCATGGCTCCGGAAAACCACAGAATGGAAAATCCCCCCCCTCCCGGAAAAGATGTCCGTTTAGGGTACCCCGAATGGGCCGATGCATCAATTCAAAGGGTTTCCCATCATTTTGCTTTGGCTCTTCCAGCCATCTCTTTTCCTTTCTTACCCAATCTTCCTTGGTGGGCAGATAACCCAAGCCGAAGGTATGGGGGTTATGTGGCACTTCGGCCAATGCTGCAATGCCCTTACGGCCGCTCTTT
>JAPPVO010002360.1:0-43975 GCA_030407325.1 Camellia japonica
CTTAATAGATGGAATAAATCCATCCCTATGTAATCTTTTTTTTTTCTTTTCCTTTTTTTTTCTTGATATATGCCATTATAATCCAGAAACAACAAAGGAAGCACTCAATTATCTTAATCATAGAACTTTTTTGAAAAAGAAAAAGAAACTACTAAATATATAATATATTGAGCACAAAATGTACTTTCAATTAAACATACACAACATGTATCACTAGTTAGTTTGATTTTCAGAATTTTTTTTAGAAAATTATTCAAAAAAATTCAAAATTAATTTTGTGAAAGAATTAAAATATATATATATATATATATATATATATATATATAATGAGATCCATGATAAGCTCTACATGTCTCTCAGATGTGAACACGAGAGAAATCAAACCCTTGTTTGCAATTGCATTAACATTTTCTTATTTTCCTTTTTTTCCAACATCAAATGTAGGGTCAACTAAAATTTGTTTAATATTCTCATAGTATCAATGTAATATATATTATACTTCCATCTAATAAAATTGCACAAAAGATGACAAATAGGGTAGTGTATTGAATAGATGGTTAAAAGTTAATTTTTTGACTTTTTTTGAAAAAAATGTGAGAGATGATGTGACAAAAATAAGCTAAAAGTTGAGAAGTGACTTTTAACCCAAACATTATATAAATGTTAATTTAATAATTTGAGAGTATTACATAACTACTTAGCGGTGTTTTGAGAAGATGGTTAAAAGCTGACTGTTTAAATTTTTTGACTTTTTAAAAAAATATATATATACAAAATATAAAAAATAATATAATCTAAAATAAATTAAAAATTAGAAGGTAACTTTCAACTCACTTCCTAAAACACGCCTTATTCTGACAACTGGGGGCAATTGAAATAGAATAATAGAGTTGTTAAAATTGCATTCAGTTCTCTTGTGATCACTTTGGACTTTCTTTGTTTTGTTGGGAAAAAAAAATTAATACATATCGACAAATTTCTTTTACGCTTTGTTTAGTTGATAAATTTTAAAAAAAAATTGAAAAAGAATTATTAATTATATTATTTAATTTTGATGATATTTAAAATATTATTTGTAAAAATTTAGATTTTTAATATATATATTATTTGACACAAAATATTATCTGTTTAAAATATATATATTTGTTAAATATTATTTAAATAAAAATATTTTTAAAAACTCTACTATTCACTTTTTGAAAATTTAGGCAGATCACTATTCACTTTTTGACAAAATTAAAATTGATTAATTATATTATTTTGACAAAATTGATTGATTGGTTATATTATTTTGACAAATATGATATTGATGAGTTGTCTTCTTTTGACAAAAGTGATATATCCAAATGGAGTGCTAGGTTATGTTTAAAAAGGGTATATATCCAAATGAGTTGTCTTCTTAGTTGAAAATCTCTACAAAAATTTAAAAAGGGTATATATGATCAGATCTATTATAAATATTACTTAAATGTATTTTACTATATATGCAAATATTTGATTAGAATATTATATAAAATGCATATAATATAAATAGAATACATCACGTGAGCAATTAAACTTTTTACACTACATTGATTATATCATATCACACTACACTACATTGATTATATCATATTATAATAAAACAAGAAGAAAAAGATGAAGTTATATATATATATATATATATATATATATATATATTATAATAAAACAAGATGGAGCAAATCATTTGCTTGTTTGAAAGTTGTGAACTTTGTATTAAATTGTCTACAAAAATGGTGGCTCCATGTTTGAAAAAACAAAAAAGGAAAAGAAAAAATTAGTCTTACTTTTATCTTTTTAATTATTAACATTTGCTAACTATTTAAAATCAAGGAGCGTGCTTATGTAAGCGATGACGTCAGTAAGGAGTGTCATACTTCCAACGGGTATATTTTTGGGTATAAATAGAAGTGTTGTGTATGGAGAAAAATCAAGAACTTGAAGAGAAAAATTTATGTGTGCTCCAAAATTCTGAGTATATTATATTCTGCTCTTTCACTTTCAGATCTAAGTATAGTTTTTGTTCTTACACTTTCATATCTACTCTTTGTGAGAGAATTATTGTAAAATAGGATTTAAGTACCACTTATTTTTTCATTATTTTTGTGAGAGATTTTGTAAGGGTAAGGCATTTATTGTTGAGTAAGACTCAATAGATAAGAGTAAGTCCTATACCAAATTCACAAGCTTGGTAGTGTATTTATTCAATTAATAGTAAAGAAATTTTCAAGGAGGTTCCTTGGGAGTGGACATAGGCCTGGCGTGCCAAACCACTATAAATCTCAGTGTTTGATTTTCTCTCCCTGTCTCTCTTACTTTTATATTGACAATTATTATTTTATTTTTTTTTTATTTGTTAAAATTTTGAATATTGTGTTAATTTTAATATTGTAAAATTTTAATAACCCAATTCACCTCCCTCTTGGGTTGCGTACCTGGGATAACAATTGGTATCAGAGCCTAGATTCTAGTTTGTGTGATTTAACCGTCTTAGAGTAGATCATGGCAACCCTTAGTTATTCCTTACCTGATGGACAAGCATCCAATAGACCACCACTGTTTAGTGGCATAAATTTTAACTATTGGAAAACTAGGATGACCATACATGTTCAATCTAATGATTATGAATGCTGAAAAATTATTTGCAATGGTCAAAAATTTCTACCAAAATCATAGATGGACTTAGGGTACCAAAATCTGAAGATGAGTGGAATGAATCAGATACTAGAATGACCCAAATTAATGTTAAAGCCACAAACATGTTGTCTTGCGCCTTAGATGCCAACAAGTTCAACATAATTTCCACATGTAAAACCGCAAAAGAAATTTGGGACAAGCTTATAGCGACTCATGAGGGAACCGAACAAGTTAAAAAATCTAGAGTCAGTTTGTTAGTCCATAATTATGAACTCTTTAAAATGAAGCTTGATGAGATTATTCCTCAAATGTTTACTCGCTTTACTGATATTATTAATGGTTTAACTTCTCTTAGAAAAATATATACTAATGCTGAAATTGTAATAAAAGTGCTTAGGTCATTGCCAAAAAGTTGGGAGACAAAAGTCATTGCCATTACTGAAACCAATGATTTATCAAAGCTAAGTCTAGATGAGTTAATTGGATCTCTCTTAACTCATGAGCTCATAATGCAAGAAGGAAAGGAAGAGGAGGACAACAAAAAGAAGAAAGGAATAGCCTTCAAATCCACCTCCAAACATCAAGAAGAAGATGATACAGATGATGATGAGGAAATGGCATTCATCACTAGAAAGTTCAAAAGGTTTGTGAAAAAGAAACAAGGCGTGCGAAATTTTTTTAGAAAAGATTTCAATAATAAAGATTTTCAAAAGGGAGAAAATCACAAAAAAATTTGAAATTACCTGCTATGAATGCAACAAACCTGGACATTACAAATCAGAATGCCCAGAACTTAAGAAACAATTTAAAAATGATAAGAAGAAAGCCATGATTGCAGCATAGGGAGAAGATAGCGATAAAAGCGACTCAAAAATCGAAATTTGCAAAAATGAGGTTGCTAACCTATGCTTAATGGCACTTGAAAACGAAGATAAGGTAAATGACGGATCTTTTACGTTTAATGAATTACAATCAGCTTTTGACGAATTACATACTGAATTTATGAAACTTAGGTTGAAAAGTAACTATAAAAAAAAAGTGATTTCAAATTTATCAAAAGAAAATGAATCCTTAACTTCCAAAGTAAATGATTTAGAAAATGAAACCATAAAAATGGAAAAGGAAAATGATATTTTAACTCGAAAAGAGTCTTCAATTTTTGAGAAAACATTAGTTGTATTACAAGAAGAAAATGAGTCTTTAAAAAAAGAGCAAATTGTTTTGAAAGAAAATATCGAAGACTTGAAAAATACTCTTTCCGAATTCACTCAAGGTAAAGAGACTTTAGATAAAATTCTTAAAAATCAAAATCGTACTTTTGGTAGAGTCGAAATTGGATATAAACCTTTTTCAAAAGTAAAAACTGTCAAAAATGGTTTTGTGCATGCATCTTCTAATCACTCTCATCTTACATGTCATTTTTGTAGTACAAAAGGTCATATTTCACCTTCATGTCCTGTTAAAGAAATCCTTTTGCTAAAATAAAAAAGATGTGGGTTCCTAAGGACATTTCAAGAATATCAAATTCTAATTTTTATGGACCCAAGAAAATAGGGGTACCAATAGAAAAATCAAATTTTTGTAGGTATGTGTAGACGTCCCCGAACGCCCCGGGAGGATGAGTCCCGTTCTGTTCATTTTGGGCTCACTACAGTTCGGACTCAATGTCACGGTTCTGTATCAAATCTCGCAGAGTGCAATGCAAGATCGATGAAATCATCAAAGAGTCCAAATCCGGCAAATCGTTTTTGAAAACAGATTTTTTTGAAAGAAGTGCCAAACATGGACTGCTTTGCCAGATACAGAGTCGCCACCTAAATATTTTATTTTTTGGGAAAATTTAAAAAACCTTGACTCGTTGCCTAAGGCCACGTGTCCGTCATCACCAAAGTTGCCTCGGCTCGGGAACTTGGGTACGATTGGGGAAGGTCACTTCGTGAGCACCCCCGCTCGCTTGATCAAAGATTGGCCTCTACTAACCATGATATCTAGTTTTGAAAACATTATGCATTCTTATTCGGTTATTAGCCTAGATTTATTATGTGATGTGCACAGCATACAAGTATAGACTGGATCGCCTGAATTGGAACAAAGCATTTCATGTTTGTTTTTGAAAGATGGTTTGCTACTCGCAAGTAGGCTTTAAAATGCAGATTTTGCCACCCTCGGGTGGCTTAAGAAACAGGATGATTTGCCACTCTCAAGTGGGCTGAAAACTCGCAATCGATGAATTGTTCCAATTCAAATAACCCAACCTTCACCCACAAGCACTCAGGCAGATATATCACATAAGCATATAGTCTCATGGTAAGCATGCTATCATGGCAGTCACTCACACACATGCAAGGATGCTAAAGCATAAAAACTTATCAAGTACTCCAAGCCAAAACAGAAGCTATGTTAGAAATCCATGCATGATCCTAACTATACAGAAATGCCTAATGCAACACATGCAAAATGAAACTAAGATAGGCTCGGCTAGTCTAAACATGGCATATGAAATGCTACAGCTAACATGTATTTAACTCAGAATTGAAATACAATGCAGTGAATATGATGCGCCGAGCCCAGTGCATGCAAAACGGATGAATGAATGCGAACCTGCTATCATACTGTATACTAATTGAAACATGCCCTAATCTAACCATCATAAGCTGGTAAATAAAAGGGAGAAAGACGTGGGGTTGGAAGACATACATTGCACGCACGCACACTTATTACAATTGTGCCCTCGCTCGGAGGGTCCGAATAAATAATACAGTCCAAAATGAATAATATAGTCCGAATAAGTACAAAACCCTAATTAATTAACAAATTAATCTAGGAAAGCAGTAATTTTAGCATGCAATATGGACTGCCTCAGCTCTGTTTCGGATGATGAATGATGCGTGCTTAAGCCGCCTTGCACGAAAATCCATTGCGATGCCCCAATTAGCCTCTGTTTATAATTAAACCCGGAATATTGCACGAAGCTCCAAAAGACTGCTGGTTTCTGATTTGCTGCAAAAGAGAGCAAGAAAGGGGCATGGCAAAGTATTTTCACATATGTATGCATACCTCGGTCCTCGTGCCACCAATCACGCATCTCGATGCATGATAGCCGAGGAGTCGATTTGCACGACTCAATGTGAAATGAATGCACATATAAACACAACAAGACCGAAACTCCATCATGGTTAATCCGGAGTGTTGGCGACCGGGAATTGAGACACGTTCCGTCACTCGGAGTACGAAACGCCCCTCGTTTCCCGTGCTCGGGCTAACTCCTATCCCGAACACGATGCAATATGCATGACATGCATGAATGCGATCCTAACATACAACCTAGCATACGCAATGGTATGAAATGGCATACACAATGCACGATGTAACATGGCATGGCATACACGATACTCTAACATACAACCTAGCATACGCAATGCAAAGGACTAAGATGACATACACAATGCATGATGGACTTACACCAACATGAGTGGACCTCAGCCACACTCACATCAGTAGGCATTAGATAAAATGAGACACTCGAGATGCGTGCACACATGCACGCAAACCGAGGATCGATCCTCAGGCACAAATGTCACTCTAACAAGGCATGGCAAGGCATGAAATATGGCATACAAACATGCAAGTTCCAGCACTGAAATGTGATGTAAAATGATCCCGAAACATGGAAACATGGCACCCGATGCATGAGATGAGCCCCGAAACTCAAAACTAGGCACATGTATTGACTTATAGCTATACAAAGCATGCATTATTTGACCATGAACACAAAGATAGAGCCAAGGCAGCCCCAAAACATGAACATTTCTAGTTCAAAGCATGACCAAAAGATGCTAGCATGATGGACTAAAATAGCATGCAACTTTGACTAGCAAACATGGGTTACATGGCATGTACATGAAGCAGGTGAGAACTCATCAAACCATCAAAAATCAGTGAATAAAACATGCCAAAACATGCCCAAATAACCTCTGAAATGCAGCCAACACATGCACAAATGATGGGTTCTTTAGAGGGCCATATAAGGGGTTATTAAGCACATACAAGATAGACATTTAGCATGGAAAAATTAACTCTAAAAATCAAATATGATAGCCCTAAAACTCATCAAATTGGCCCTGAAATTAGTCAACAAAGCATGCAAGATAGGGCCTCTTTGGAAGGCCAAAAAGACCATCAAACAAAACAAGGTGAGAGGGGGTCACCCCCCTCTGATTTTGGCCTTCAAGAATACACCTAAACCACTGAAAATCCACTAGATTTCAGTGGCTAAGAGGCCAAACCATGGCCAATGCAAGTGCTCTAATGCATAGCCCTAATCATGAAAGAATGAAGCATGCATAGGGGAAGATGACTCCAAACAGAGAATAGACCTTAATCAAAAATGAAGATGATGTCAAAAAAAGACTTTTTTCAGTTTAGGTCGAAGTCCAAAAAGGCTCACAAATAAGGCTAATGTATCATACAAAATAAGCCGTAGAAGAGAGATTGAACAAACAGGACAGCAAAAGGCCTCAAACAGCAAAGAGTCCTTCAACAAAGTTGAAGAGGGGCTCAAAATAAGATAATTTACAGTTTGGCTCAAAGCCCAGAAATGCTCACAAGAAGGGCTAATATATCATGCAAGAAATAGCCTTAAAAGAGAGATAAAGGGAAAGGGGCAGCAGATGGCCTCAAACAGAGAAAAGTCCTTAATAAATCATGAAGATGAGCTCAAAATAAGACTATTTTCAGTTCAGGTCGAAGCCCAAAAATGTAAGCAAAAGGGGCTAAGATATCATACAAAATGAAGCAAAAAAATGGGAAATAGGGACTCACCCTTGAAGAGCAACTTTCCAGCAGTTTTTGGTCCAAAATTCTGAGCTTCCAACCTTTGCAAATGGCCTCCAAGGTGCTGAAATGGATGATGGTGGTGTTGTGCTATGGGTTGTAGTGCAAATGGTGCAAGAATCTTAGGGTTTGGAGGGTTGAAGTATAGATATAGAGGGAGTATGTATACATGCCCTAGCTGGTTTTTCTAACCCTTAGAAATGAGGTAGGGTGCTGGTTATATAGAGGGAGAGGAGCCAAAGAAAAGGGGAGAAAAACCAATTCAAATCTCCCCCAAAAGGACAGACCCTCGGACAGAGGGTCTGGTGCAAAACAGCTGGCACAGCTGGAATGCACCAGAGGGACAAAAATGGCGGCCAGGTGCAAAAGGTCCAGGTGGCCGGCCGGCTACCTCCATGGCCGGCCGACCAGGGGTCAAAGGGGTCAAGCAAAATTACTGGCCGGCCACCCCAAAAAGGTGGCCTCCCAGATGAGTGCAACACAGCTGTATGGTCAAAACCCAGAAAAAGTGGTTCAGAAGAGAGAAAAGCCAGCTTTTTAGAAAGGTTCAAAAGGGTCAGGAGGAATTACTGGCCGACCTACCCATATTGGTGGCCTCCCAGGTGTGTACAACACAATGATGTGGTGGAAAGTCAGAAAAAGTGGCCCGGGAGTGGGAAAAACCAGCTTTCTAGTGAAGAAAACAGGCGATGAAGAGCGATGAAGAAATAAAACTGGTTTTTCAAAACAATTGCTGGCCTCCCACCTTCCTACAACCTTTCTAACAATGAAAATAAGGTCCCCGCCAAAAATGGACCAAGACGGATGCAAAACGAAGGTTCGGGGGCCAAAACGCGCAGTTCGGGGCCCCGAAAACAGGCTGTTAAGCACCGGAGGTGGCGTTCGACCACGAAGTTGGTCTCTCGGGCCACAGTGTCCCTCAAAAGGGAGGAAACAAGGTGTGTGCCAAAAACCGGAGCAAACGGAGGTGGTTAAGCGGTCCCGAACCGAGGCACACGGCCGACGGATCCGAAAATCGAAAACCGGGCTCCAAACGGGAAAAATGGCCTACGACCACGAAACGTAGCCTACGGCCACTGAGAGATGATCTATGAGACCTCTCCCTCCCTTCGGAAGAGAAAACAAAGAAAACAAGGCCTGGTTCGCAAACCGAGGCAAAGCACAAAAGAATCCGAAGTCCGGAGGCAAGGCTCGCAGCCGTGACTCTGAAACCTCAGGACGAGCACAATATGCAACATCACCGAGCGCTCAGTTGGTGAAGTCTGAGTCTTAAGGTCGGTAAAAAATGGGGTGTCTACAGTATGTTTCAAGACAAAATCTAGTAACGATAGATGGTATCTTGACAGTGCATGTTCAAGGCACATGACCGGAAATAAAGCTATGTTCGCCACACTTCAACCAAATGATGGCAGATATGTAACTTTCGGCGACAATAGTAAGGGTAAAATCATAGATGTAGGTAGTATCGGTAAAAATCCTTCTCCTATTATTAAAAATGTTTTACTTGTTAAAGGTTTAAAACATAACTTGCTTAGCATTAATCAATTATGTAATAAAGGATATAGAGTTATTTTTGAGAAAACTCATTGCACTATTGAGAACACTTTAGAAAACAAAACTTTATTTCTAGGTTATAGACATGAGAATGTATATGTGTTTGATTTACATGATTCATCTTCTCATTTTAACATTAAATGTTTATCTGCTATAAATGATAATGGTTGGCTTTGGCATAGAAAATTATGACATGCTCATTTTGATTTAATTTCCAAACTTTTAAAAAATAAGTTAGTCATTGGCTTACCAAAAATTGTTTTTGAAAAAGACAAACTTTGTGATGCATGTCAATTTGGAAAACAAATTAGAATTTCTTTTAAATCCAAAAATATCATTTCAACTACTAAACCGCTTCAACTCTTGCATATTGATTTATTCGGACCATCTAGAACATTAAGTTTAGGAGAAAAATCATATGCTCTTGTTTGTGTTGATGATTATACTAGATATAATGGGTATTATTTTTAGCACACAAAAATGAAACTTGTTATAATTTCTCAGGACTTTGTAAAAGAATTCAAAATGAAAAAAATCTTAATATTTATAGTATTATAAGTGATCATGGTAAAAATTTGAAAATAATGATTTTATTATGTTTTGTGATGAGTTTGGAATTAATCATAACTTTTCTGCCCCTAGAACTCCTCAAAAAATGGTGTAATTGAAAGAAAAAATAGAACTCTTGAAGAAATGGTTCGTATTATGCTTTGTGAAAATAATTTGCCTAAATATTTTTAGGCGGAAGCCGTTAACACTGCATGCTATGTTATAAAACCGTGCCATGATTAGACTATTCTTAGGAAAATCCCTTATGAACTTTGAAAATGTAGAAAACCTAATATTAGTCACTTGCGTGCTTTTGGTTGTAAATGCTTTGTATTGAATGACAATAAAAATAACTTAGAAAAATTTGATACTAAATCGGATGAAACTATATTTCTTGGTTATTTATGTCCAGTAAAACTTATAGAGTATTCAATAAAAGAACTCTACTTGTTGAAGAATCTGTGCATGTTTTTTTTATGAATCTAACAATATTATTTCAAGAATCTTGTAAGTAATGATATTGTAGAAAATCAACCAAGCATGGAGAGCATTTACATAAAAAAAAAATGAAGAAAATCCATTACGCAAATATAAAGAAGAAATGACAATGGAAAAATTTCAAGAAATAATGTTCTTCTAGAAAACGACTAAACTCTACCAAAAGAATGTAAGTATGCTCATGGCCACCCCAAAGACTTCATCATAGGTGATGCGGCGGAAGGTATAAAAACTCGTTCCTGTGTTAGAAATGTTTGTGGTAACTTAGCGTTTGTTTCACAAATTGAACCAAAATCGTTTTTAGAAGCTGAAAATGATGAAAATTGGATTATAGCAATGCAAGAAGAATTAAATCAATTTGAAAGGAATGAAGTTTGGTTTTTGACCCCTCAACGTAAGGATCATCCCGTTATTGGTACAAAATGGGTTTTTCGAAATAAAATGGATGAATCTGGAGTTGTTACTAGAAATAAAACTAGATTGGTAACCCAAGGTTATAATCAAGAAGAATGCATTGATTTTGATGAAACTTTTGCACCGGTTGCTAGACTTGAAACTATTAGAATGTTACTTGTTTTTTACATGTTTTAAAGATTTCAAATTGTATCAAATGGATGTTAAAAGTGCTTTTCTAAATGGGTACATTTCAGAGAAAGTTTATGTTGAACAACCTCCCGGTTTTGAAAGTCATAAATACTTGGATCATGTTTTCAAACTCTCAAAAGCTTTATATGGCCTGAAACAAGCTCCTAGAGCATGGTATGAAAGATTGAGTAATTTCCTACTTGACAAAGGTTTTTCTAGAGGAAAAATTGATACAACACTCTTTATAAAAATCAAAAAGAAAGATATGCTAATTGTTTAAATTTATGTTGATGATATTATTTTTGGTGTTACTAATGAAAATTTATGCAAAGAGCTTGCTAAAGATATGCAGGGTAAATTTGAAATGAGTATAATGGGGGAATTAAATTACTTCATTGGTTTACAAATTAAACAAACTAATGATGAAATCCATTTAAATCAAACAAAATATATCAAGGATCTACTCAAAAGGTTTGAAATAGAATTATCAAAGCCTGTAGCAACTCCAATGAGCACATCAATAAAAATCGACAAAGATAAGCAAGGTAAACCTGTAGATAAAAAGAAATATCGAGGTATGATTGGTTCCTTACTCTATTTTACTGCAAGTAGACCCGATATAATGTTTAGTGTTTATATGTGTGCACGCTTTCAATCCGCACCGAAAGAGTCACACATCACTACAGTCAAACGAATTTTCAGATATCTTGTTGGAATTCCAAATTTGGGATTATGGTATTCTAAGTTAACCACCTTTGAACTTTTTGGTTACTCAGATGCCGACTTTGCGAGATGTAGACTTGACCGAAAAAGCACTAGTGACATTTGTCATTTTCTTGGACACTCACTCACTTTTTGGTTTTGCAAAAAACAAAACTCAGTGGTTCTGTCAACTGCTGAAGCAGAATATATTGCCGCTGCTGGGTGTTATGCACAATTGTTTTGGATGAAACAACAACTTCAAGATTTTGGACTTCACTATGATCATATTCCTATAAAATGTGACAACACAAGTGTCATTAACCTTTCAAAAAATCCTATTCAGCACTCACGCACTAAACACATTGAAATAAGCATTATTTTCTAAGAGATCATATGCTCAAAGGTGATATTGAACTTGAATTTGTGTCTACAAATCGTCAATTAGCTGACATATTTACCAAGCCTCTAAATGAAGAACAATTTTGTTACATTAAAACAGAATTTGGTATGATGAATACTCGAATATAATGTTTATATTAAAAATAATTTTTTTTATAAATAAATAATTAAATAAAATATTTCTAATAATAATTATATTTAATAATAAAAATAAAAATAAAAATAAATTATATACATATATATTCTCTCTCTCTCTCTCTTACCCACTCCGTTTCTCTCGTACCCGCTCTCTCTCTCACTCTCTGTTTTCTCTTTCTCTCGCTTTGTCGCTCTCCCTTTCTTACCCTCATCCTCAGCCGACTCCATCTTCATCCTCACCATCGTCTACAACCAACCCATCATCCACAACATCATCTATTATTCACCCAAATCCCTCACCAATTTACCGAGCTCCATCACTTCTCTACCCAAAATTTGCATCACCATCTTTACCAATTCATCAAGTTTCATCACCAATCCATCAAGTTCCGTGACTGATCCATTAAGATCCATTGTCGATCTACAAAAAATTCATCACCGATCTACACAATCTTCTCTATTTCTTCCAATCATCAAGGTCATCACCGATCAACATGTTAAAATTCTTTTTGCACTGTGTTATATTTTTTTACTTGTTGTATGTGCTCCAAACTCTCTTGAATTTAATAATGGTTGCTTTTACCTTGTCTGAAAAAATTGTTTTTATTTTTATTTTTATTTTCTCCTTTTATGCTATTGCATTTGGTGTAGTTGTTCATGACCGGATCTTAATGGCCCTTGGTATTATAGATTGGTAATTTATTTCTTCAAATTTATGTAATTTTTAGTGTATTAATTTAGGGGGAGATTCATATATTTTGAGATTCACAATTATCATAAAATAATAATAATAATAATAATAATAAATAAATAAATAAATAAATAAAAGGGGCGTGTGTATATTCTGTGCATAATTTTAGGGGGAGTATATACATATTTTTTTTTGCACTACTTCTTATCTGCACCACCAAATTTTTTTTGAAGACAGAATGTATATAAATAAAAAAAAAAGATTAAAAAAAAAAAGGGGAGGAGAAATACTTGCAATTTTATTTCAGAAGAAGAAAATTTTACTCGATTACATGTAAGTTTTCAGAAGGCTTTACAGATTTTTTCCGTTTCACTTCTATTAACAATTTTTCATGAGCCTCTTTTACATTCTTCTTTTTATTTTCGACTTCTGTGAGTCTCGACATTATAACCGTTACATAATATTGCACCGCATTCTCCAACTGTGCATTTTTTCTTTTTAGCTCTTTCTTCTACTTACACATATTAACCAGTTGTTGTTTTAACAAGTACACCTCATCTCTCCATTGCTGATTTTCTTGTACTCTTGCTTGTAATCGTTGCACCATATTGGAAACTGTAGTCATTGCCTGTGTACTAAGAGCCATAGTGTTGTGTGTGGAGAAAAATGAAGAACTTGAAGAGAAAAATTTATGTGTGCTCCAAAATTCTGAGTATATTATATTCTGCTATTTTATTTTCAGATCTAAGTGTAGCTTTTGTTCTTACACTTTCATATCTACTCTTTGTGTGAAAATTATTGTAAAAGAGGGTTTAAGTACCACTTATTTTTTCATTATTTTTGTGAGAGATTTTGTAAGGGTAAGGCATTTATTGTTGAGTGAGACTCAATAGATAAGAGTAAGTCCTGTGCCAAATTCACAAGCTTGGTGGTGTATTTATTCAATTGATAGTAAAGAAATTCTCAAGAAGGTTCCTTGGGGAATGGACGTAGGCCTGGCGTGCCAAACCACTATAAATCTCAGTGTTTGATTTTCTTTCCCTATCTCTCTTACTTTTATATTGACAATTATTATTATTTTTTTTATTTGTTAAAATTTTGAATATTGTGTTAATTTTAATATTGTAAAATTTTTAATAACCCAATTCACCCCTCTCTTGGGTTGGGTACATGGGATAACAAGAAAGAAAAAGTATGTGAAACTATATGAAATATAAATATATTTTATTCATATTTTACTTACCTTTTCTATTTTCTTTTTCAAATCTCTTCCTAAATCCTCAAATTAAACACAACATTAAAGAAATTATTTGAAAGAAGGACAATTATTTTCCTAAAAAATTGAATTGGTTGGCTGGTATTAGAAATGTTTCTTGGAATATCAGAAAATACTGGTCTGAAAAAGACTTGAACTTTGGATTTATTCCCTTTGATTTGATTTTATTTTTTTTTAACAAGAAAAAATGATACTCTGAAGTGTCATTACGGTATTCTTGGGTCCAAATTCCGGAATAACTAATTATCAGCTTGATTTAACTCAATTCATAGAAAGAAATCTACTATTAAAGCACCAGTAAAGTTCAACCACACGTTACAAACGAACTCAAAATTCGATCGAAATATAAAGCAAAATCTCCACAAAAAACTATTAAAATTATCTAACATTTCACTCCTCCCAAAAATCGAACTTCAGTCACGTCTATAAGGAAAAATCCCTTGTTCATTAAGCCACCACCTCCGGTGGTGAATTTGTTCCCTTTGAGAAAGTCAGTTTTAGATCAAAAGACCATATTCATGCTTGAGATGATTACTCAACCAAGATAAGACAAGTAGGGTATGAGACTTGGGCATTAACGACAACACACTAACACCCACATCATTGATAAACAACATGATGAGTAGCACGATATCTAAACAAAGATAATGGTAAAGTTTCAATCATACATCCTTATCAAAAAGATAAAATAAAAATAATTAACACTTACCTGCAGAATGGTTTATAAATTACTTTTTATTTACATGAACAATGAGACCATATCATAGGCCCATTTTTTTTAATAAGTAGGAAATAATTTATAAAAGAAATCATTAATGGTCTATTTGGACTATAAAATAAAAAAAATAAAAAAAATTGTGATTTCTTATTCAGACTCAAGAATTTCATAAAATAAATTATAAATTTAAATTTTAAACTTTTAAGGTAATTACTCTAAATTCTATTATTTTTATATTAAATTTAAGGATATTCACACACAAATTCTAATTTATAAATTTATATTTCATTAAATCCTAATTAAGATTTTTTAGACCTTTAAATCCCATTAAATTTTTAATAATCAAAATTACCTTTCAAATAATAATTGTTCATCATGTATAATTATCTATAAAAAAAAATGATAATTTGATAGTTATTTTGATTTTCAAAACTTTAAAATATCAACTTTAAAATTAAAAAAAAAAACTATAAAATTATGTCGGGAAAAAAAAAAAAAACTTATGTTTCTTTTGCAAAAATTGAAAAAACTAAATTATTTTTTTGTGCAAAACTAAAAATTTTATCTTTATAAAGGACATGATGATGAAATATTGATATTCAAAATTAAAATAAAATAAAATAAAATAAAATAAAACTTAAAAAAAAAATTGATAATATTCTCAGTTGTAAAATTGAAAAAAAAAATTGATAATATTCTCGATTTTATTGGATAATTAAATCAAATCAATAAGTAAAATAGTAAAAACGTTTAATCTCATATTCTATTTTTCTTTTTTATCAGTTAATGAAATAATTATCTTAAAAAATACTATGCAAAATTGATAATATTCTTATTCTTTAAAATTAGAAAAAATTGATAATATTATTAATTTTACTAAATAGAACTTATTAGTTTAAAAAATCTTAAATAAGATCTGAGGTATCATAACATTTGTAAATAAAACTTTTAGCTAATTAACTCTTAAATTTACTTATCATGACTATCACTGCATTAGTGTAATAGATCCTAATGTGAATTATTATCACACCATTTTGAAAATAAATTAAATATAAAAATCATCTTATTATTATTATTATTAGAAAAAAAGAAAAGAAAAAGAAAAAGAAAAAGAAAAAGAAAAAGAAAAAGAAATTAAAGATAATAGATAGAACAACAAGAACAGAAGAGAGAATGAAGAACAAGAACAGGAACAGAGTCCTATAGCAAGGCATCATCACCAGCCGATTCCGAAGGACTCTCCACTCCATCAAAAAGCATTTCTTGGCACCTGCATTCGCTGCTGCAGAAGGCCTTTTCACCTCTGCAAACATTAAAAACACTTTTCAAAATTTTCCAAAACTGTTTTTCTATAAAAATATTTACAATATATTATGATCCCAAAAATCACACTAAAGACTCAGTGAATTCAATCCAAAACAACTAACCTGTATATGTAAATGTCCTTCCCCTGTTCAAGACTCTTCTTGCAAGTGTAACAGAGGCTGAGGAAGTGCTCCGGCGGCGGCGAGTTCAACTTTTCCGGCGAAGAATTCAACTGAGACACTTTAACAACGCCACAATAGCTCTCCACAACGATGTTGCCATATATATGGGTTGTTCTCGGATTAGGCCCATGAGAGATCACACATGTATAGTCCTCAGATAGCTCCATTTCACTCACAGAGAGACACCCATTCAAATCCTTTGCTTGGGTTCCAGAATTCACAGATTCAAATGGAGATAGAGAAGCTATGAATTGGGAATTGCGAGGGGTTTTGGTTCCGAAATCTGCTGGAGATTTGGGTGATTCGGAGGGAGAAAAGGGAGAAGGTGGAATTGGGGGAATTTGAATTTTGAGTTTTGATCCAAACAAGACCTTTCTGGTATTGGGTTGGGACAAAATGGAATCGGTTTTTTCATCGTTGAGGGAGCCAACAAGAGCTAGGCCGATGCCTTTTGGGTCTGATTTTTCCCAGGAGTGTTTGTTTCCTGAGAAATTGTGGGGAGAGAATGGGTTGCTGCCGAGAATTGAAGTAGGACTGATTGTTTCGGTTTCGGAGGGAGGTTTGGGGAGAAACCCATTGAAAAACCTTGGAGAAGAAAAGAAAGATGAAATGGGTTTGGAGTGATTTTGGGAGGGAGATGATAGAGAGCTGTGTTCTGCCATTAGAGCTTGCTTGTTGCTTGTCACTGCTCTTGATCCATTCCTCAGCATAACTAAAATATTTGATAATTCCACTGCAACAAGAAGAACATAAACTCAGTTATAAGAGAGAATCAGAAAAGAGAAATCATGGAGTTAGTACAGTGATCAACTGACTGACCTCAATGATCAGAAAATTTTCCCAGAAAGCGCTGCAAGTGATTAGTTTCCCAAGAAAAAACCCATGAATCAAAACTCAATGACACAGAATATAAAAGTTAAAAAAATAAAAAAAGAAAATAAATGGAAAGGTCTCCTAAATTTCTGTAGCCTCCATGCCTGAGTACAAAAAGAAAGAAAAAGACAAATAAATTTTGAAAAACTTTTTCCTTTTTTTTTTTTTTGGTTTTCTCTGTCTGTTTGTTTCTTGGTCTTGTTTGTTCAGCAAGAACAAGAATCAATTGATTAAATTCTCATCATAAACCGCATGCAAACCATCAACAGAAGTTAATGCAACTGATTTTTAGTGTGTGTGTGTGTGAATTTCTGCTAGTGGGTTTTCAATGTTGTTAACAATTAAATTCGCTGAATTCCTCACTTTTTCTCACTTTCACTATGCAAAATCGACACGAAAGAACAAATTGTCTAAGGAAAGAGAAAGAGAAAGAGAAAGCCAGTGCGTGAGAGCAAAAGGCCTTTCGGGTTGGTGGCATTTTAAAGAAGAAGAGCTCGTGGCTTGTGGTGGGAATCAGCCAAGTGTTTTTTGACTGGAAAATCATTAGTCAGTAATATTTCTTCAAAGCAAATAGTAAGAGATGCAAATTTATACTTATTTTTATTTAAATAATAGGTCAATTATTATATTTTTAAGTAATATTGTCTTAATTTTTAATTTTTTAATTTGTACAGTTTATTTCTGAAATTACAAGTCACAATAATAAATATTTTAATAATATAAAAATATTATAAAAGTATATGATTTTATAAAGAAAAATAATATATAAATCTATATTTTAGACTTACTTTTTAAATTTAATAATGTATAAATGAGATTATTAGTTGATGATTAGAACAAACATAAGAAAGAGAGATGTAATATATTTAATTTCGTACACAAATTGAATTTTTGGCCCATATGCAGCAGGCAAATTATTTTTGAGGACTCTTATTAACACCTATATAATTTTTTTAGACCCACGAATTTTTATTTTATTTTATTTTATTACAATTATACTCAGAAATAAAATTATATTAAAAGACACTCTTTAATAGAACATCCACCTATTAAATAAAGACAGTTCTACAATATCGTACACCCACCTCTCCCACCTAAACCTAACGTATTTCTCTTCGTCAACGTTTCTCTTCATCGTCATCCTTGAACCCAATGTTCCTCTTCATCACCATCTTAAACCCAACGTATTTCTCTTCATCGTCATTGTCACGACCCAAACCCGCCCCTATGGGTTTAGCACCGTAACCGGCCAGTAATCCGAGATTACCGAAGGCCTGCTTAACAGTAAGACAATAAAACAGAGTACAGGGGCATGGCGGAAGCCAAAACAGTAAATAAACAATGTCCAATGAGCTATGACAGTCTGTATGCAAAAAGACTTTTCATTCATATATACAGTCAGTGACAAAACAGTATGCACAATATTTACAATCCGACAGAACAGGGACCAAATCCCTATTAAACAGTCTATACAGTTATACAAAATAGACACAGAGACAGACGGGGAAATAAAAACACCCCTAAGCCATAGATTGGCAGGCTCGGAACCTCGCGGTGAGGCACAGTGGTTGGCTTGACAAAAAGGGGAGTCTAATCCATGCTCCTAACTCCGGTCTGGTGCCTGAACACCTACATATACATATAAACAGTGAGCTAAAGCCCAGTGAATAATATAATGCGTAAAGGGGTTTAGAATGAATGTCCTTACAGTAATGAAAACAGTTCGTTAAATCAGTATAACAATCATTCAGTCATTCAGTCATATGTGGTACATCCATTAGCATAGCAGTACAGTAAACAGTAGGTCTTGAAAGACCGAACAGTTAATGATAGCCATCAATCAGTAAACAGTAGTGGTTCCAACAAGGGAACCGACAGAGATTTCTGTAACAGTAACAGTCAGTAACAGTAGTTGCTAAGGATGCCACAATACAATTCAGAATATAGGACATACATTCGTTCAGTTAACAGTATCAGTTCATAAACAGTACAGTTCATTTGTTCAGAAGATAATCGTTTTTGAACATATCTTTACACAGTTGTTACTCACAGAGTTCTGGGCTACAGTAAAGCTAGAGCGCGTCTCCGGTCGCCAACCCTACACAGTTTACAGAACAAACACATACTAAGCTACACAGTTGGGAAAGATAATAACTTGATCCCTAATTGCCTCGGTGTGTTCTACATCTATATCCTCATTAAGATGCCTTAAACTAGGCCTAAGAATGCCTAGGATGGAATGAGGATGCAAAGATGCACTTTAAAAGCATTCTCAGAATTTTCAGAAAACAGAGGTCCCGCTCGAGCGTAGGTTTCCCCGCTCGAGCGTACATGCAGACAAAGGTTTCCGCTCGAGCGTCACTTCCCACGCTCGAGCGTACTGCAAAATATGGTAAAAGTACTGGATGCTCGAAAATCACGCTCGATAGGCGCTCAATAGCCGCTCGAGCGTAAGACACAAGGTCCCGCTCGAGGGTCAATCCTTCTGCTCGAGCGGACTTCAAAACAGTGCAAAGTACTGGGAGCACGAATTTCCCGCTCGAGCGGGAGTCCAAAATCTGGAATTCCCAGATTTGAACTTCCAAGCTCAAATCAAGTTCAAATGCATCAAATCCGATCCTTTTGGGCTAATTTTCTGGGAAACATTTGTAAACTCATAGAACAACATGTTTCAAAGATCAATTTGAGAAATCGAAGCCCAAAGGTAGTTCAATTAAATACAATTTTGAACTAAATTTCAAGAACATGAAGAACATGCAAACATGCATGGATTTAACCAATCCAAAGCTTCAAACTCTTGCTCTAATGAGCCAATTCTTTTCAAAAACAAGATGAAATCAAGGTCCATTGTAAAATTATGAACATGCATGTGAGGAATTATGAGCTACAACCACAAAACTTCAATATATATACATGCATACAACAAATAAGCTTCAATACCACAATTTGAGCCATAAATTGGCTTTAGACTTCAACCTTGCTCTAAATCATGCAAGAATCAACTTAAACACAAGAATGAGAAGATGAAACACCAACCTTAAATCTTGAATTAGAGACAAGGAAGTTTGGTTTAGCAATCTACACTTCAAATCTCCAAGTCCTCCAAGCCAAATTACAAAATCAAGTTGATATCACTCCTATTCTCTCACTCTCTCTCTCTTGGTCGGTTGGTACAAGGAAAATGGCTGAGGAAGATGTGTTATGAGATCAAGTGTAGGCTCAAATGTGCTTAGATAGTGGGCCACTCACAATGGCAAGGTTGTAAATAAACCTAGCTCATGTAGTTTAACTTATTTTAATCTAGTTTAATCGTACTAAATCACTTTTCAGATAAATATGCCATAAAATCACATAAATTATGATGGTCCTAAAACATCAATCAATTTCTGGTTCGGCCGCCGATAAGGCCTTCAATTTGCAGTTTAAACATAAAAACATGAACAGATAATCAAACAGGCAACAGATAGAAATGCAATATAATAGATATACTTAATCAATTCAGTTTCAGATTCCAGTCAGTCAGTCCAGTATTTCAATCAATTCAATTATCCACCTTAATCAGTCTCAGTTTAGCAATAATCGGTAATTAATCGGTAATCAGTGGTGAGGGTTATTACAGTCTCCCCTCCTTAAAAAGAGTTTAGTCCTCTAAACTCGAGTTACCTTCATTCTAGAAGAAAACAGGATTCAGTGGAAACAGTTCAGGATATCTCTTGGCCATGTCATCTTCCATTTCCCAAGTGGCATACACGCCACCATGATTTTGCCAGTCAACTTTCACTAACGGGATTTCTTTGTTTCTCAACTTTTTGATCCGCCTGTTCACAATCTGTATAGGCCGTTCCTCATAAGTGTAGTCATCACTTAGTACTACACGGGTCGGCTCAATCACATGGAAAGGGTCCCGGAGGTAGTCCCTCAACATAGAAATGTGGAAGACGTTATGCATATGCTCCATTTCAGGAGGAAGCGCAACTTGATACGCCACCGGATTGATTTTCTCAATAATCTCATACGGTCCGACATATCTCGGCTCTAACTTGCCTTTGACTCCAAAACGAGTCTGGCCTTTCATCGGTGTCACTTTTACAAAAACGTGATCACCCACTTCGTATTCTCTGTCTCGCCTTCTGACATCTGCATAACTTTTCTGTCGGCTCTGTGTAGTTTTCAGTCTCTGTTGTATCAGTTTTACTTTCTCAGTCGTTTCATAAACAATCTCGGGCCCAAGCAAAGGCCCATCTCCAACTTCTGCCCAGCAAATCGGAGATCTACATTTTCTACCATACAATGCCTCGAAAGGCGCCATACCAATACTCGAATGATAGCTATTGTTGTAGGCGAATTCAGCTAAGGGCAAATGGCTTTTCCAGTTTCCCTGAAAATCAAGGACACACATTCTCAATAAATCCTCCAGAGTCTGGATGGTCCTTTCTGACTGGCCATTTGTCTGAGGATGATAGGCACTACTCAGTCTCAGTTCAGTACCCAATGCAGTCTGTAAGCTTTGCCAAAATCTCGATGTAAACTTCGAATCTCTGTCAGAAACAATGGACACAGGCACTCCATGCAGTCTAACAATTTCATCAATATAAATCACAGCCAATTTGTCCGCATTATAGATTGTTTTGACAGGTAAGAAGTGAGCAGATTTAGTCAGTCTATCAACAATAACCCAAATTGAATCCATACCTTTACTGGAGCGAGGCAATCCACAATAAAATCCATGGTAATATGTTTCCATTTCCACTTCGGTATCGGTAAGGGTTGCAGTAAGCCTGCGGGTCGTTGATGTTCGGCTTTGACTTGTTGGCAATGAAGACATTTCGATACAAAATCAGCAATTTCTTTCTTCATACCCGGCCACCAGAAATTCAATTTCAAGTCTTGGTACATTTTCGTATTCCCCGGATGGATAGAAAATTTTGAATTGTGGCCCTCTTGCAGAATTCTTCTTTTCAGTTCAGAATCATTCGGTACACACAGTCTTTCTTGAAATTTCAGCACATTATTTTCAAATTTGAAACCCGGTCTTGGTTTAGATCCCCTCTCTTCGATGATCTTCTTCAAGAAGTCATCCAATTGCTGTTTCTCTTTAATTTCTTCAATCAGTGCCGGTTGAGCAGAAATAGCAGCTATTGTTCCGCCTTGTTCTTGCAAAATAATTTCAATTTCAGATTTTCCAAGGTCACAAAGCAACTCCCTCTGCCCGGTAAGCAAACAGGCTAAGTTCCCAATCGATTTCTGACTCAATGCATAGGCAACGGTGTTGGCTTTTCCCGGATGGTACAAAATCTGTAGGTCATAGTCTTTAATCAGTTCTAGCCATCTCCGCTGTCTCATGTTCAGTTCTTTTTGTGTGAAGAAATATTTCAGACTCTTGTGGTCGGTATATACTTCACATGTCGCCCCATAAAGGTAGTGACGCCAGATTTTCAAGGCAAATACCACTGCAGCGAGTTCCAAGTCGTGGGTCGGGTAGTTCTTTTCATGCGGTCTCAACTGTCGGGAAGTGTAAGCAATAACTCTCCCATTCTGCATTAAAACACATCCCAAACCCTTATGAGAAGTATCACTAAAAATGGTAAAACCATCCGTACCTGAAGGTAGGGTAAGAACCGGTGCAGTCACGAGTCGAGTTTTCAACTCTTGGAAAGCTGATTCCCTTTGGTCAGTTCAGTCAAATGATATCCCCTTCTGAGTTAACTGAGTCAATGGTAAGGCAATTTTGGAGAAATCCTTGACAAATCTCCTGTAATACCCGGCTAATCCCAAAAAGCTTCGGACTTCTGTCACATTTGTTGGTCTAGGCCAGTTTATTACAGCTTCAATTTTCTGTGGATCAACAAAAATTCCATCTTTGCTAACAACATGTCCCAAAAACATAACATGATCAAGCCAAAACTCACATTTAGACAGTTTAGCATAAAGTTTCTGTTCTCTTAGGGTCTGTAGAGCAAGTCTCAGATGATGTTCATGTTCTGCTATACTTTTGGAATAAATCAAAATGTCATCAATGAATACAACAATAAAGTCATCGAGGAATGGTTTAAAAATTCTGTTCATGAGGTCCATAAATGCAGCAGGTGCATTGGTAACTCCGAAAGGCATAACTAAAAATTCATAATGTCCATACCTCGTTCGAAAAACGGTTTTGTCAATGTCCTCTGGTTTAACTTTCAACTGATGATATCCGGATCTGAGATCAATCTTAGAAAATACTTGAGCACCCTGTAACTGATCAAACAGGTCATCAATACGCGGTAATGGATATTTATTTTTCACAGTTACCTTGTTCAGTTCACGGTAATCGATACATAGTCTCAGTGAGCCGTCTTTCTTTTTCACAAACAAGACAGGTGCGCCCCACGGTGAGGTACTAGGCCTGATGAACTTTTTGTCTAACAGTTCTTGCAGTTGCACTTTCAATTCTTTCAGTTCGGTTGGAGCCATTCTGTAAGGAGCTTTAGATACTGGCTAAGTACCCGGAATCACATCAACGGTGAATTTAATCTCCCTGTCAATCAAATCCCCTGGCAGATTATCTGGAAAAATATCTGGAAATTCTCTGACTATAGGAATGCTGTTCACATTAGCACTATCATCAGTAGGTACAGTCAATACAGAACACATATATCCTTTACATCCATTTCTAATCAATTTAACAGCTTTCACAGATGAAATCAAATACGGAGGATGTACTACTCCACTCCTATTAAACACAAATTCAGGCAAACCCGGTGGACGGAAAACTACTTGTTTCGTTACACAGTCTATGGTGGCATGATATTTCGTTAACCAGTCCATCCCCAATATTACATCAAAATGATCTATGTTCAAAGGCAGTAAGTCAATAAACAGATGTGCATCTCCAACAATAATTTCACAAGCAGGGTACATGTATGCACAAGTCATGGACCCCCCAACGGGTGACGATACAACTAACAGATAATTCATGGGTTCTAAGGGTCTATTCAATTTTCGCGAAAAAGCATGCGATACATAAGAATGTGTAGACCCCGAATCAATCAGTACGTATGCATTTTGAGTACAAATAGAGAGAATACCTGACACTACCGTCTCGGTATTTTGGACGTCTCCCGGTACTAGGGCGAACACTTGGCCCTGCCTCATAGGCTCCTTCCCGGTAGCTTTAGGGTTAGGCTTTGGTGTAGTAGTTGATGCTGCTGCGCTTGGTGCAGCTTTACTATGCCCCTGAGGAGTGGAAGGGCAATCTTTGACCATGTGGCCCACCTTGCCACACCTGTAACAAGGGGGGTATGAAACCACTCTCTTGGCTGAGGCTAGTTGTTGACCCCGTATTCTGTTTCTTGTTTAATGGGTTATGCTTGCCTTTCTTGAACTTGAAACCCTGCCTTTTACCACGCCATTCAGACGCTGGTGTTTCAATTTTCAGTGCCTCGATGTTTGTTTCAACCATCAAAGCTCGGTCAAGAACATTTACATAGTTCGGTAGCTTCAAAACATTAATTCTGTCCAGTATTACAACATTCAGGCCGTCTTCAAACTTTCTGGCCTTCTTATAGTCGGTGTCCACCATGTGTGGTGCATAACGGGCAAGTTCAGTAAATTTTGTCTCGTATTCTGCCACTGACATGGTGCCTTGTTTCAGTTGCTCAAATTCAGTCACCTTTCTGTCCCTAACACACTGGGGAAAATACTTTTCAAAGAAGGCTCCTTTGAACTGAGCCCAGGTCACAACGGTGTTGGTGTCACGGACTAGCATCCACCACCTTCTGGCCTCTTCCTGTAAGGTGAAGGTAGCTAACAGTACCTTATGTGCCTCCGAGCACGGAAACACCTCAAACAATTTCTCAATCTCCAAAACCCATGCTTCAGCTTTTAACGGTTCCAGGCCTCCCTGCAAGGATGGCGGTTTCATCTTGCTGAACCTGTGGGTGAGAGCAATTATGTCCCCATCATCAACATTGACATTCTGTTCCGGCTGTATCGGAGGAGGAAGTGGGGGCTGTTGGTTCTGTTGTTGATATAATCTTGCAGTTATTAATTCCATCATTCTCTCCAGTCTTGCCATTCTTGCCTCAGAGGATGAGGATTCAGATTCATTTGCAGTTCTTGTATTATCCATTTCACTATAAGCAGTTATAACAGTTATCAACATAAGCAGTTGCATACTTAAACAATTTATCACATTAGCATATATTCAGTCATGTCATTGCCACACACTTATCATGCTCATGCAATGCCCTAATCACTTTTCTAGGACATCCTATAGCTCGTTTGGACACGTGTGTGCGGTATAACTCGTGGTTAAGTATCGCTCTGATACCACTCTGTCACGACCCAAACTCGCCCCTATGGGTTTAGCACCGTAACCGGCCAGTAATCCGAGATTACCGAAGGCCTGCTTAACAGTAAGACAGTAAAACAGAGTACAGGGGCATGGCGGAAGCCAAAACAGTAAATAAACAATATTCAATGAGCTGTGACAGTCTGTATGCAAAAAGACTTTTCATTCATATATACAGTCAGTGACAAAACAGTATGCACAATATTTACAATCCGACAGAACAAGGACCAAATCTCTATTAAACAGTCTATGCAATTATACAAAATAGACACAGAGACAGACGGGGAAATAAAAACACCCCTAAGCCATAGCTTGGCAGGCTCGGAACCTCACGGTGAGGCACAGTGGTTGGCTTGACAAAAAGGGGAGTCTAATCCACGCTCCTAGCTCCGGTCTGGTGCCTGAACACCTACATATACATATAAACGGTGAGCTAAAGCCCAGTGAATAACATAATGCGTAAAGGGGTTTAGAATGAATGTCCTTACAGTAATAAAAACAGTTCGTTAAATCAGTATAACAATCATTTAGTCATTCAGTCATATGTGGTACATCCATTAGCATAGCAGTACAGTAAACAGTAGGTCTTGAAAGACCGAACAGTTAGGTGCCGTTTGGTAACACTTACGTTTTCAGTTTTCTGTTTATATTTACAAAAATTTAAAAAACTCAAATAAAAACTTGTTTAGTAAATTTTTGATTTTTAAATCAGTGGTTTCAGTTTATAAATTTGGCCAAAAAATGTAAACTAAAAAAATATGTTTCCGTTTTAAGTTTTAAGTTTTTTTTTTTTTTTTTACCACCCAACACTAGCCACCACCCGCTGCCATTTTCCACCACCGTCTTTCGCCACCACCGTCTTCCGCCACCACCACTCACCCCCACCACTACCTGCCACCACCACCCGCCACCACCACCTACCTGCCACCCACTGGCCACCACCACCCACCTCTTGCCGCCGCCGCCACCACCACCACCACCACCCACCACCACCTGCCATCCACCCGCCACCCGCCACTACCATCCACCGCCCGCCACCACCACCCACCTGCCACCACCACCCGCCACCACCACCACCAGCCACTCACCTGCCACCACCACCCACCACCCACTCGCCACCACCCACCACCCGCCACCGTCACCCACCCACCACCACCACCACTCGCTACCTACCGCCACCACCCACCACCACCCGCCATTCGCCACCCACTTGCCACCACCACACTCCACCACCACCACCACCACCACCACCACCCGCCACCCGCCACCGTCACCATCACCACCATCCACCACCCGCTACCGTCACCCACCCACCCACCCAATAACCACCACCCCCCACCCGCCGCCATCCGCCACCACTTGCCACCGCCACCCACCACCCGCCCCCACCACCACCACCACCCACTCGCTACCACCCACCACCCGCCACCGTCACCCACCACTACCACCCGCCACCACCACCCACCTGCCACCACCACCCACCACCACCACTCGCTACCACCCACCACCCACCACCCACCACCCACCACCACCGTCACCACTTTCCACCACCGTCTTCTACCGCCACTGGCCATCACTTGTCATTTCTCACTATTTTTTATATTTTTAAATTTTTTAAAACATTTTGTCAATTACCAAACGCATTTGTAGTTTATGTTTTTCTAAAAATAAACAAAAACCAGTTTATAAAATTTTTGTAAATATAAATTGAAAACGTAAACGTTACCAAACAGACCCTTAATGATGGCCATCAATCAGTAAACAGTAGTGGTTCCAACAAGGGAACCGACAGAGATCTCTGTAACAGTAACAGTCAGTAACAGTAGTTGCTATGGATGCCACAATACAGTTCAGAATTAGGACATACATTCGTTCAGTTAACAGTATCAGTTCATAAACAGTACAGTTCATTTGTTCAGAAGATAATCATTTTTTAACATATCTTTACATAGTTGTGTAGACGTCCTCGAAACGCCCGGGAGGGTATGAGTCTCCCATTCCGTTCATTCGGCTCACTACAGTTCAGGACTCAAATTGTCACGGTTCTTAATCTTGAACCAAAGAGTCCAAATCCGGCAAATCGTTTTGAGGAAATAGATTTTTTTGAAAGAAGTGCCAAACATGGACTGCTTTGCCAGATACAGAGTCGCCATCTAAATATTTTATTTTTGGGAAATTTAGGAAACCCTGACTCGTTTGCCTAAGGCCACGTGTCCGTCATCACCAAAAGCCTCGACTCGGGAACTTGGGTACGATTGGGGAAGGTCACTTCGTGAGCACCCCGCTCGCCCGATCAAAGATCGGCCTCTACTAACCATGATATCAAGTTTTGAAAACATTATGCGTTCTTATTCCGGTTATTAGCCTAGATTTACTATGTGATGCGCACAGCATACAAGTATAGACCGGTCGTCTGAATTGGAACAAAACATTTCATGTTTGTTTTTGGAAGATGGTTTGCTACTCGCAAGTAGGCTTAAAATGCAGATTTTGCCACCCTCGGTGGGCTTAGAAAAGATGGTTTTGCCACTATCTAGTGGGCTTAAAACTCACAGTTAATGATTTGTTCCAATCCAAATAACCTAACCTTCACCCACAGGCATTCAGGCAGTTATATCACATAAGCAAATAGCCTCATGGTAAGCATGCTATCATGGCAATCACTCACACGCATGCAAGGATGCTAAAGCATAAAAACTTACCGAGTACTCCAAGCCAAAACAGAAGCTAATTAGAAATCCATGCATGATCCTAATTATACAGAAATGCCTAATGCAACACATGCAAAAATGCAATTATAGTAGGCTCGGCTATTCTAAACATGGCGTATGAGATGCAACAGCTAACAGTACTCAATTTGAAATTGAAATACAAATGCAGTTAGTATGATGCGCCGAGCCCGGTGCATGCAAAACAGATGAATGAATGCAAACATGCTATCATACTGTATGCTAATTGAAACATGCCCTAATCTAACCATCATAAGCTGGTAAATAAAAGGGAGAAAGACGTGGGGTTGGAAGACATACATCGCACACACGCACACTTATTACAACATTGCCCTCGCGCAGAGGGTCCGAATAAATAATATACAGTCCCAAATAAATACAGTCCAAATAAGTACAAAATCCTAATTAATTTACAAATTAATCTAGGAAAGCATTAAACTAGCATGCACGCTAGGGACCGCCTTGACTCTGCTCCGGATGATGAATGATGCATGTTCGGGTTGCCTTGCGCGGAAATCCACTGCGATGCCCCAATTAACCTCTGTTTACAGTTGATGCGGAATGCTGTGCGAGGCTTTTGAAAGCCGCTGATTTCTGATTTGCTGCAACAGAGAGCAGAAAAGGGGCATGGCAATGTATTTTCACATATGTATGCTTGACTACTCTGCAGGGAGCGTAGTCCTCGATCCTCGTGCCACCAATCACGCATATCGATGCATGATGGCCGAGGAGTCGAATTGCACGACTTAATATGAAATGAATGCACACATAAACACAACAATACCTAAACTCCATCATGGATAATCCGGAGTGTCGGTGACGGGGAATTGAGACACGTTCCGTCACTCGGAGTACGAAACGCCCCTCGTTTCCCGTGCTCGGGCTAACTCCTATCCCAAACACAATGCAATATGCATGACATGCATGAATGCAACTAAGATACAACCTAACATGCGCGATGCTATGAAATGGCATACACGATGCATGAGGTAACATGGCATAGACAATGCGCTAACATACAACCTAGCATACACAATGCTATGAAATGAAATGGCATACGCAATGCATGATGGACTTACACCAACACAAGTGGACCTCAGCCACACTCACATAGGAGGCCATAAGATGAAAATGAGACACTCGAGACGCGTGCACGCATGCACGCAAACCGAGGACCGAACCTAAGGCACGAATGCCACTCTACCAAAGCATGGTAAGGCATGGAACATGATATGCAAACAAGCAAATTTCAGCACTAAAACATGATGCTAAACAGCCCTGAAACATGGCAACATGGCACCCAATGCATGAGATGAGACCCGAAACTCAAAACTAGGCACATGAAATGACTTATAGCTATACAAAGCATGCATTATTTGAACACGAAGCATGAAGACAGAGTCAAGGCAGTCCTGAAACATGAACATTTGTAGTTCAAAGTGTGGCAAAAAAGTGCTAGCAAGATGGCTTAAATTAGCATGCAATTTTGGTGGGCAAACATAGTTTACATGGCAAGTGTATGAAGCAAGTAAGAACTCATCAAACCAACAAAAATCAGTGAAAAAAACATGCCAAAATATGCCCAAATAACCATGGAAATGCAGCCAACACATGCACAAATGAGGGGTTCCTTTAGAGGGCATACAAAGGGATTATTAGGCACATACAAGATAGACATGTGGAAGCCCCAAATCAACTTTGAAAATCAAATATGATAGTCTCAAAACTCACCAAATTGACCCTAAAATGTGACTTTAAAGCATGCAAGATAGGGTCTCTTTGAAAGGCCAAAATGACCCTCAAACAAGTCAAGGTGAGAGGGGGTCACCCCCCTCTGATTTGGAGGCTCAAAACAGCAGCCAAGCCACTGAAAATCCACTAGATTTCAGTGGCTAGAAGGCCAAATGAAGCATGCAACAAGGGCTAGGATGCAAAGCTCAAAATGGGAGGCAACCAAGCATACAAGATAGCATATGACCTCAAACAAAAATGGAACCTTAATAAAACATGAAGATGATATCAAAACAAGCCTTTTTCCAGTTTACAATAAGTCTCAAAAATGAACACAAATAAGGCTAATCTATCATGCAAAAATGGCCCTAAAAGAGAGAATAGAGGTAAGGGGCATCAGCTGGCCCCAAATGGCCAAGAGCCCTTCAACAAAGTTGAAGAAGGGCTCAAAACAAGGCACTTCACAGTTTACATCAAGCCACGAAAGTGAACAAAGTAAGGCTAAACTATCATGCAAGAAAAGGGCCTAAAAGAGGGGTAAAAAGGCAAGTGGTAGTAGTTGTCCTCAAACAGAAGAGAACCCTTCAACAAAGTTGAATAGGGGCTCAAAAAAAGCTACTTTACAGTTTATAACCAAGTCTAAAACAGCTCAAAAATAAGCCTAAAATACTATGCAAAAATAGGCCTAAAAGAGGGTTTAAACACAAAGGGTAAGAAGGAAGCCTCAAACAGAGAAAGACCCTTAATCAAACATGAAAAAGAGCTCAAAATAAGGCTATTTCCAGTTAGGGTCGGAGCCCAAAAATGCTTGCAAGCAAGGCTTATAAATGAACCAAGAAAAGGCTAGAAAATGGAGGAAGAAGACTCACCCTTGTAGAGCAACAACACAGCAGCTTTTGGACCAAGAAATGGTGCTCCTATCCTCTGAAAAACAGCCTCAAGTTACTGGAATGGATGTTGGAGGTGTGGTGTTATGGTGTATAGTGTAAAGGGTACAAGAACTTTTAGGTTTTGAAGGCTTGAAAGAGAGGGAGAGAGAGAGATGTAAGCAAGAGCTCCAAAGCAATTTTTTAACCCTTCAAAATGGAGCTGGAGGGTCTGGTTTTATAGAGGGAGAGAAGGGAAAAATGGGGGGGAAAATCAAATTCAAATTTCCCCCCCAAAAGGCTGACCCTCGGGTATAGGGTCTAGAGGAAAACAAATTGCACATCTAGAACACACTTGGGGAGGGGATCATGGCCGGCCAGCTCAAAAGGGCCAAAGTGGTCATCCAACCAGGTAGGTGGCCGGCCTGCCACATTTTATGGCCGGCCTGCTACTTTTCAGGACAAAAAATGGGTCTACCGGAAAGAAAGGTGGCCGGCCAGTGATAGGGAAGTCCAATGGTAGCCGTTCAAGTGTCCAAATTGAAGCCCCGGAAGTTAGCTTTCCAATGGCGCAAACCTTGCATTAAAATTTCTCCTGTGAAAAAAGTTATGCCCTTTTTGGTGAAGCCGTGCAGATTCGGTCCAACCGGAGTGATGCCCTACTTCAATCAACCATATCTCCCCCATCCGGAATTGGCTTTAGGAGATTCTTGAGTGCAAAATGAAGCCCTGGAAGTCTTATTTCCAACGGTGGTGGCCTCATAGCGTGATTCCAAGTATGCAAATGAATAGGCCCGATTCGGCGAGGGCTGCTCGACTCTTTCTTAACGGTTCATGCCCATTTTCTCCCCCAACTGGATTTCTTCCCTCTTCTCCTCTTTTCTTCAACTTCAAACCCCTAAGTAAGGTGTTTTGAAAGATTTTCAAAGATTTCATCTCTCTTTCATTCATTTCTACTTTGTCCTTGCTTGGTTTACCAAAAAGCGCAACATTTAACGAAATGCGAGCGTTGGAACGTCGTAGAAACTTTATTTCAAAAACGTTTTGAAAGAGAGGATTTTAAGGTCTAAAATCTTTTGATCAAGATTGTTTTGGTCCAAAAAGGGGTATGAAGTGGAGCTTTGACTCTCTCCTTGCCGAAGAAACTGAACCTTTCCCCTGCACACCTTTATCCATCATGTAAACCATCAGTCGCGTCTAAGTCTTAAGGGCAGTCAAAAATGGGGTGTCTACAGTTGCCCCTCTTTGACAGAACTCGGAAGTCAAGAAGTGACGGGAGTGAATGTCAAAGCCCAGAGATGACCCACTTTTGACAAGGCCGAAGACTTGGACAAACAAACAAAGCACATATAAATAAATGGTTGTGCCCGCAGGCTGCCTACGTATCCCTTTGCAAGGAATCAAACCAGCGTAGTTCAGGGGCAGGATAAAATGATATGCAGAAAGATTTTGATAATTGGACTTATACGCTAAGCGAAGCCGGCTTGAAGATTGGACTTATACGCTACGTGAAGCCGGTTTGATAATTGGACTTATACGCTACGCGAAGCCGGTTTGATAATTGGACTTATACGCTACGCGAAGCCGGTTTGAAAATTGGACTTATACGCTACGCGAAGCCGGTTTGAAAATTGGACTTATACGCTACGCGAAGCCGGTTTGATAATTGGACTTATACGCTACGCGAAGCCGGTTTGAAAATTGAGGATTCATGCAATGCACTGCAATGTAGTGGCTAAAATGCAATGTAATAGCTAAGAGGTAAAGGTACCTTACAGGGGCAATTGGCAATGACTTACCTCGACAATGTCCTACCTCATGCTGATGTGGGAATCTTCCTCTTCTTCTCAGTTGAACCACAGGTACTACTTTTCTCCCTGACTATGGTTGCAGCTTTCCCTATTCTCCAACAGAGTGACAGACTAGGTTGATTCAGTATCCAGAATTGAGGCGCATACAGATGCTATCTCAATCTATGGGGCTGCCATACAGATTTCAAGCCGAGGATATACCTCTGGGTATTTAAACCAGACTTTAGTCTCAGAAATCCCGAACCTTTGCGTTCTAGGCATGAGCCATTCGAACTCTAGTTTCTACCGTCTCAGTTGGTCTCCTAGGAACTCACTGCTAACACAGGCATGTGGCTATACCAGACTGCTGGAAGTCATTCGGGCACGACAAACACCAAAGGAATTGTACCTTTAGAGGATTTAAGGTCTCCTAGACCAGAGAGTGCACAAGACAGTGCGAATAAAGATACAGGATTTAAGGTCTTCCAGACCGGAGGACTTAAGGTCTCCCAGACCAGACAATAAAATAGATACGATGCAATGAATGTAATAGATGTGATGCAATATATAATAGATACGATGCAACAGAGAGTACAATAGATGCAAAATGGCGACATACGCCAACCACGTTGGACTCGTGAGTGGAGGAAGAACAAAGAAAATCAATCAGGAGTGCATTCCACACCACCTAAGATAAATTCCAAACACGCTGAAATCGTGTGAGGAAGGGGACACTCAAACCACGCTGAAATCGTGAGAGGAGGTCCAAAAACAATCCGCCCAGCGCGTCTACAACGCAACTTGGGATAAATTCCAAACACGCTGAAATTGTGAGAAGAGGTCCAAAAACAACCGCTCAAGTGCGCACACAACGCAACCTGAGATAAAATCCAAACATGCTGAAATCGTGTGAGGAACGGGACGCTCAAACCACGATGAAATCGTGAGAGGAGGTCCAAAAACAACCCGCCCAACCTGGGATAAATTCCAAACACGCTGAAATCGCGTAAGGAACGGGACACTCAAACCACGCTGAAATCGTGAGAAGAGGTCAAAACAACAACCGCCTAGGTGTACGCACAACACAACCTGAGATAAATTCCAAACATGCTGAAATCGCGTAAGGAACGGGACACTCAAACCATGCTGAAATCGTGAGAAGAGGTCAAAAAACAACCGCTCAAGTGCGCGCACAACGCAACCTGAGATAAATTCCAAACACGCTGAAATCGCGTGAGGAACGGGACACTCAAACCACGCTGAAATCGTGAGAGGAGGTCCAAACAACAACCGCCCAGGTGCGCACACAACGCAACCTGAGATAAATTCCAAACACGCTGAAATCGCGTAAGGAACGGAACACTCAAACCACGCTGAAATCGTGAGAAGAGGTCAAAAAACAACCGCTCAAGTGCGCGCACAACGCAACCTGAGATAAAATCCAAACACGCTGAAATCGTGCGAGGAACGGGACGTTCAAACCATGCTGAAATCGTGAGAAGAGGTCCAAAAACAACCGCTCAAGTGCGCGCACAACGCAACCTGAGACAAATTCCAAACACGCTGAAATCGCGTAAGGAACGGGACACTCAAACCACGCTGAAATCGTGAGAAGAGGTCAAAACAACAATCGCCCAGGTGCGCGCACAACGCAACCTGGGATAAATTCCAAACACGCTGAAATCGCGTAAGGAACGGAACACTCAAACCACGCTGAAATCGTGAGAAGAGGTCAAAAAACAACCGCTCAAGTGCGCGCACAACGCAACCTGAGATAAATTCCAAACACGCTGAAATCGTGTGAGGAAAAGAACACTCTAACCACGCTGAAATCGTGAGAAGAGGTCAAAACAACAACCGCCCAGGTGCGTGCACAACGCAACCTGAGATAGTCCCGGAGGACAATGATCCCAAACGCTGCTCAGCGTAAAAGGATAAAAGGTAGAAGATAACACAAGGTGCAAATAAATGCAAGTATGGTATGCATGACAATACAAGTGGAAAAGTGCATAACAATGCAGGTGGAAGGGTGCATGACTTTGAAGCAGGCTTGATCTTGCGCTTGAGGTAGAGGCACACTCATACTTCGGAGCATTGACAAGGCTTGAAAAGGTACATCCGGAATACAATCACGGAATTTTCTGAAGTTGAAGCACACTCAGATGCTTCGATTTTCGCTCTTTTTCTTTTGCTTTGTAGTCCGGAACCAATATAGCTTCAGATAGGTCCTGGTTTTACTGTTCTTACGTGACCTGGGTTGAACCTTGCGGTTTTACGAAAGAACGAATCTTGTTTTGCACAAATGTAGGGAATGACACGGCACTCTGAGCGCAAAATGATTTTATTTTTGAAATTGAGAGATGAGTTCTTGATCGGGGTATTGAGCCTACGACTGAACACAGCGCACTACGACTCAACAACGGAAAACAAAAGGTAAACACCTAAACACATCGAGTAACACTCGAAACGACTCAAAACAAGAATCGAGATAAAACAAAAAGACACGACACGCAGACATGCACAGGTGTAGACACCCCATTTTTGACCGTCCTCAAGACTTGGACATCACCGCTTGAACACCCGGTGATTATCCATGTTTGTGTTCGTTTTGAGTTCCCGGAGGTCCCGACTGCGCGCCGTGCCTCAGGATCTCTTAACCGGTTTGTTCTGTGCTTGGTTTTCCACCAAGGCTTGTGTGTGTTTGCATTTGAGGGTAGGGGAAGGCCTGTTAGCCATCCCTAGAACCCACCGGCTGCCTCACACCTCCACCGGCTCTCCCTAGTAGCCATCGGCACTCTTTTATCCAGATCCTTGGCCGATCGGCACTGTATGATGCCGGCCGGCACCTTTTTGTGCCGGTGACTGTTTTGGCCGGGCGGTGACCCTTATGAACCCCTCTGAGGATGGTGCATGACAGCTGTGCCAGCTGGATTACACCATCACTCCTCCCCGTGCATAACATTGCACCCTTTGCCCTTTTGAACCCCTTTGAAGCTTCTAGAAGCTTGAACCCTTGGCCAAGCCAGCTGTCTTGGCTTCCCTTAGAAGCTAGGAACCCTTTGCACCCCTTGAACCCTTTTGGCCTTACTTAGTCATTAAGTTTTGGCTTAGTTTTTGGCCTATATATACTTGCATTCATCTCCTTTGTTTAGGGTTAGGAACTTTAGGTCAAAAACCAGAGCTTAGGCATATATTCTCTGATATACATCCATATATATCTATCTATCTCCCTTCTCCCTCCTTGTGTGTGTGTGTTTTGGGACCAAATAGTGTGATTCACCTTACTTTTGCACTAAAACACACACCATTACACCCTAGCTCGAGATTAGGAGGCTTGGAAGGTTGTTTGTTGAAGTTTTGGGCTGGTTTTGATCACTAGAGGGTGGCTGGAACCTTTGTTCTTCAAGTGTTCTTCAAGGGTAAGCTTGTTGCTTTAGATTCCCCATTCTTGCAACCTCTTTCTACCCTCCTTACTTTGTGTTTTTGAGTTTGTGTTTAAGATAAAAAAGTCTTGTTTTTACTTGTTCTTGAACCTTCATTAAGGTCATTTTATGGTTTGAGTTAAGCCTCATCACTTTAAGCCTTGTTTGGCCATCTTTGGTGCCTTTTCCTTAGGCCTTCTTGTTTTGGTGTTCTTTGATCTTCTCACCACTGAAAATCAGTGGATTTTCAGTGGTGAGGATGATATTTTCGAGCCTCAAATAGGGGAGGGACACCCCTCTCCCCTTAGCTCTTTGCTTGCCTTTGTTTTGAGCTCAATAATAGCATGTTTGCATAGTAGGCTTTAGTTTCGTTTCAGAGCATTTTTGTGGTTAATATGATATGTGTGATACCCCTATTTTAGGTTGTTTTTATAGTCCTTAACATGCCTCTCATGTTTGCTTTGAAATGCTCTCTTATGCCTAGAAAATGCCATGCTTTGAGGTCATGTTTTCTTGCATGTTTTAGCTTAGTTTCATGAAGATGCTAGCACTTTTTTGCCATGTTAGAGGGCGGTGAGCCACTGATTTCGTCACATTTGGGATGCTTGACATGGTTGTTTTGTATTCTAGGCTTGTAAGCCTCATGCATTTTGGTTCCTAGTATGTTCAACATTGATCATCCTCATGATTTGGCATCATTTGTGACCCTATTTCAGTCCATAAAGCATGTGTGTATGCTTACATATGTGACCATTTTCATGATTCGAAGGGGTCCTCTTTTATGCCTAAGAAGTGGCATTGTGTAGGCTTGCATGATCAATGCATTTTGGGGCTGCCATGAGGGAGGGATTTGGGCTCATTTTGCATGCTAGAAATCTGTTTTTTTTGTTTGCTTGGTATATACCATGTTTGGTCTTGTTAATGGTAGCAAGGTGTGCTCCTTTTGGTGCCTTAAACTTGGCCTTATTTGGTTTGCATATTGGCATGTTCATTGGTCACTACTTTAGGCATGTTTTGCTACTGTTTTTGGGGTTGTTGAAGGCTGCCTCATTGTAGTTAAATCCATGGCATGCTTGCTTTATGATTGTTGCATGTTTGATTAACTAAGTGTTGTGAAATGTTGGCCCCATTGTTTGACTTGTTCATGTTAACATTGCATGTTGCATCTTGTATGATTGGCATTGCATACTTAACATGAAAGTTGCATTATTAGGTTGCATCATCGAGCCATGTTGCATACATGCATTTCATTACTTGGTTTGGGGTGTCAAACCAAGTGTGGGAAGTGAGGGGTGTTTGCACTTCAAGTGGCAAAACACACCTCCATTCCCCAAGTCACCAAGGCCTTTGACCTTAAGCATGATAAGGTTTTGGTTTCATTTGTTTGTTTGCATGCATTTTTTCCATTGAAAATGCAACCTTGGTTCTTAGGCTATCATGCACCAAAGTGCAAAATTGATAGCCCTAGAACCAAGAGCCATGCTCCCTTGAGTCCCATTTATGAGAGGGAAGCATTGGCCATGCATAAATATGTCCAAAAATCCAATGCCATGCACTGCTGTCTGCTGCTGCTGTCAACTGTCTTCTGCAGGAACTTTGTGCCGACCGGCAGGAAAGAGTGCCGACCGGCACTATATCTCTGGCCGATATAATATTTTGCAGCCGGTGGCCACCACGAGCAGCCGATGTTAACTTACTCCAGCCGGTGGCACTCATAAGCACACAAGGAAGGATCCCTGGGACTTTGGTAATTTTTGGAGAGGCAGGGCAGCAAAAACAGAGGCAGCAGTGGCACGGTGTAGGCTTTTCCGGGCAAGTCGCAACGAGCATGCATCATTCGCACATCCCGAGGCAGGGCTGAGGCCCCCTTTCTTTTAATTACTTGATTTAATTTTAATAATTAGAATTTTGTAATAATCCATTCTTTCTTTTGGACTGTATTATTTCCGGACTGTATTATTATTTTGGTCTCTCCGTGTGAGGGCATGTTTTGTAATAAGTGTGTGTGAGTGGGTGTATGTCTTCCAATCCCCACTTCTTTCTAACCCTTTTATTTATCCGCTTACAGTGGTAAATTAGGGCATTTTAAATTAGCATACCTTATGCGATGCATGCGTGCATTCATGCATTTGTTTACATACATCGGGCTCGGCACATCATGCAAACTGCATCGTACTTTCAATTCCAAATTGAGTACGTGATAGTTGTAGCATTTCACATGCCATGTCTAGGTTAGCTGAGCCTACTCTAGATTGCATCTATGCCTGTGTTGCATTAGCCACTCTAACATGAACTAGGTCATGCATGTTGCTAATCGGGTTATTGTTTTTGGCACGGAGTACAATGTAAGTATTTTACGCTTTAGCATACCACATGCGTGTGAATGTTGCCATGACATGTATGCTTACCATGCGGCTAAATGCTTATGTGTGATAAACTGCTTGAATGCCTGTGGGTGAAGGTTGGATTGCCTAAATTGGAACAACTTGTTGAAATCCGTATTTTAGCCTACTTGCGAGTAGCAAAAACCAACACGTTTTTCGAGACAAAACGGATATGCAATGATTATCTCCGAATTAGGCAATCTAGTCTATACTTTTGTGTGTGTGCGCATCACATAGTAATTCTAGGTTAATAATCGGTATAAGAACGCATAAAGTTTTCAAAATCGTATATCACGGTTAGTAGAGGCCGGTCTTCGGACCGGGCGAAAGGGGGTGCTCATAGCTGACCTTCCCCGATCGTACCCAAGCTCCCGAGCCAAGACCACTTTGGTGATGACGGACACGTGGCCTTCGGCACCGAGTCAGGGTTTCCTAAATTCCCCATTTTAAAATATTTAGGTGGCGACTCTGTAATCTGGCAAAGCAGTCCATGTTTGGCACTACTTTTTCAAAAATCTGTTTTCTTCAAAACGATTTGCCGGATTTGGACTCTTTGGTTCAGATTTAGAACCGCGACACAAAAGGGAGTCCGAACTGTAGCCGAGGTCCCCCGCGGGCGCGTCTACAACAGGGAGCCTGTTTCTCTGGGTATTATTTCCTACCCTTTTTTATTTGTGATTCTCACATCACTCGGCCCTCAGGCTCGGCTTTTCTCACAAAACCCTTTTCCTCACTTTTTCTCTCAGCGCACATCTCTTTATTCTTCAATCTCTCATTTTAAATCCCTCCCCTGGGTGGTTGATGGATAAACAGAAAGTTGTGGGCTCTTGCCCCTAGTATTCCGCTAGATTCTTCTTCTTCTGCACGTAGCTAGTGAGTTTCTCCCATAGAGGGGCTGTGCTACAACTGGTTGTGTAGCAAATCTGCAGCTGACATCGGTTGACGATGCTCTGCTGGAGAGTTTGGACGTGATCAGATCTGTCCAGATGAGGGAGTGGAATATCTTGATCCATTCCAGTTCGTGCTTCGCACTTGGCTTGATACCTCGCTGCTCGGAGGGTGAGAGAGCTTTCAACCCTTTTGCTGTTAACTTCAGTTGTACCCTTTTCTGGCAGGTAGAGTGCCCTTCTTGGCAAGTATTGTGGCAATGGGGAAAAGACAGAACACCTGACTCAACTGTGCCCCTAGTTCATTATTTCGACCATTTTTTGTTTTTAGCTTTCTACTAAGACAATTTTGACCAAAATGAGAGTTAGATTAACATGTTTGTTCAATTTTCTGATTCAAAATCATGCAAGTTAGGTTATGAGCACTGAAAATTTTCCTTTTTTGGGTCCAAGAAAAAGGTCCAGTTTTGGAAAAATGGAATAGTTTTCGAGAGAAGATTAGTCAACCTCAGTAAAAATTCTCAAAAACTGTTTTTGCAATCGGCCACTGCTCAACGAGCATAGAACCCACTCTCGAGATGCACAACCTCATATCCGAAGGAAAATTGCCCCTTGCTTGAAGAGAGCTGCATGGCAACGGAAAGTTGCCCCTTGTTTGAACGGCACCGCGGCGCATTGAATGGCAACGGAAAGTTGCCCCTTGTTTGAATGGCACCACAGCGCATTGTAGTCAGTCCTTGAAGTGACGAACACAACCAAATTCTCGGATACAGAAAAGGCGAAGATGATCAAAACCATTACATAGGCACAATCAAATTGAAGTGTTTTACGACTGAACTTCAGGATGAAGTTGCGTACGTATCCCAAAGATGAGAATCAAGCCTTACGTAGTTCGGGGTTAAGGTACACTCGGGTATTTAACCTCTCCTTTTTATGCTCTAACTTTTGCCAAGGCGCCTGTTGCGGGTTTTCAACCTTGCGAGCTTTGTTCTTCTTTTCTTTTCAATTCTTTTCATTTCTTTTTTCATCTTTTCTTTGCATTTTTCTCTTTTCATCTTTTTTTTATTTTTTTTTATTTTTATCTTTGCCTTCTTTTCTTTTCTCTTTTTTTTTTGCTCTTTTTCTTCTTTTTCTTGCTCTAACTTTTGTCTAGGTCGCCCTTCCGGGTTTTCGGCCCAGCGAGCCTCTCAAGGGTAGAAGTGCAGCTTTGTCCATGTCAAATGGTTCTGAGATCCTGAAGTCATCTGAATCCAGGAGAATGGCTGCTATTCGCTGACGATGCAGGAGTCCGTCCAATAGGGGCTGAATTTGCCCCTAGTGTCGTGGATGGGAACTCATTTGTCCTTCAGCAATACTTCCTTCTTTCCTCCCTTTTGGGATTTGGCATTCTTGCCAGTCTTCATTGATTTGCAGAATGGCCCACCTTCAGCTCTTCGAGCACATCGGACATTTTTGCCCCTAGTTCGAGGGGTGCTTCTGATCTAGCTTCGGAAGCTTCTTTTGACCTTCTGATCTTCTTGATCTGACTTCCCTGTCCTAGTTCGAGGGCTGCTTCGAATCTGGCCACACAGGCCTCATATTGCGGTTGACCGTTGAACACTCTGAATGCAAGTTCGAGATTCGAAAGCAAGGGTCGAGTCTTGAGGCTAAGAGCGATCCTAGGCTGCACAATCTCAAGAGCGATTCCACACAAGTCTTCGCAGGACCGCGCAAAACATTTTTTGAATTTTTTTTTTTAAGAAAGCGACAAATCGCTCGCGCTGAAGATAGTGTAGAACCAATCCGGATCAAGCCAGGGTCCTTCTCAGTACTCACACTAACAAGCATGATCTTATTCATTAAGGGCTTAGCACGCCTCTCTTTCTCTCAGTTTGATCAAAGTTTTGCAAATCCCGAGGAATTACTCCCTCTTTGTTTTCACCGCAGTGTTCAAAAAGTTTTGAAAAACTCAGGTCATTACAATGACTTCAAGGCACAGAAAAGACAGAGTTCTTAGTCAAATACTGCCATCTCATTCAAAACTTCCGGCATAACTGGCACACAGCAGAAGCAAATGCGAGAGCGTGAAAATCACTGCTGTTTCATTCAAAATCTGTTGGCACAACTGGCTCCCTGGCAGGACAGACTCAAAACAAAACGAAAAGACAAACGCGAAACAAAATGGTGACGCCCGAGGTAACACCTCCAGAATCACCCAACCTTTGTTCAACAGGACTGACTCGATACAACAAGACAGACCCTACTGACTCAGTATGAAAAGACTGACTCAAAACAAAATGACAGACTCACAACAAAACAACAAGACTGACTCAATACCCAAGTCAAAATGTAGCATTGGCCAAATGCTCAGGACGGTGCGTGCCATTCCCACGTCTGAGTTAATCGAGTGCCACCCCACAGCTGGTTCATCCCCCGATCACATGGTCACATTATCCCCCAAGTTCACCGACCCAGTGCCGATAGACTTTGCAGAGCTTGGCACGGCAATGACCCCGTTGTCAAATAGATCCTGTACTTCATGGCGAAGACGGAAGTAGTTGTCGTAGTATGGCCAGTTTGCTGATGGAAGGCACAGTACTGGGCGGCATCATGCGTAGCCGGAAGAGGATTTGGGAGAGGCCGAGGCTCAAGGGTTTTGAGATGGCCTTGTCCAACAAGGACTTGGAGAGCTTTGGACAAAGGCATATAGAGGGCATGAAAGACCCTCTGACCTCGGGGTTGGTACTTCAAGGTTTGTGGATTTTTGCTAGACGCACCAGTAAAGGGATTGGCAGGTGCTGGCCTGGTTTGTTGATCTCTTCAGAGTGCAGGATTATAGCTGAAAGGAACGTTTCTGATACAACGACCCTTCTCCCGGCTTGCCCCTTGATTCAAACTGCCCCCAACTTGAGTGGCGAAAATGTCGTCCACAGTTTTTGCAACAACTGCGAGCACTTGCTCTTTGTTCAGTCCCTCGGCTTTCAAAGCCTCAACAGCCAACAGAAGATGCTCATGGGGATCCATGTCCGCCCCTATCTTGTTCTTTCACTCCCTCCTCCACTTTGCCAAGGGATTGGCATTCCTCAAATGCAGCCCGTTCCAAGATTGGGGAACCTTTTATCGTGAAACTCCTAGCATGTGTTGTGGTCGATGATGGAGCCAATGCCCCAGAGGCTAGATCTGTCACAGTTCTTTGAAGATCTTCGATCATTCTCTTTAGTTCAGAAGTAGTGGGCTCACGGGTTTGAGATGATTGGGGTCCAGGTGCATCCATCATGCATAAGTCCATACTTTCTGGAATGAACACCTCAGGCTTGGGTAGATGGGCTGGGGTGATGTATATGCTGGGGTCGTAGGTGGATGGCAGTATATATGGATGAGGTTGAGATGTAGAGGTGACGGTCAGTACTAACCTGAGGTCCTTTTGGTGGAGCTAGGGTCTCTTCGTCAATAAGATCCTGAATCTTATGACGGAGGCGGATACAACGGTTCGTATCATGACCGTGTTGTTGATGTAGGCACAGTATTTAGCTGGGTCATATCTTGGTGGAAGGGTTTGAAAGGGGTTGGGGTTCTAGAAGTTCTAGATGCCCTTCTTCTCGCAGCTTTTTCAAAGCTTGAGAGAGACTCATGTAAAGAGGATGGAATTTTCGGGCTTGGGGCCGAGTTGAAGTGGTTGGTTTCTGGCCATTGAGGGAAGTGGTGATAGTGTCTACTTCTGAGCATTTCGCAGTTGTGCTACCATCAGTAGTAGCATTGGAACTGCGAGCAACATTCCTCTTCAAAGGCTCATTATCTTCTGCAAAGATCCCTTGTCTGATGGCATCCTCGATTTGAACCCCCATCTCATGCAGATCTGAAAAGGTAGGGAAGGGAAGAACAATCATTTTCTGCATAAGCTTGGGCTGGAGATTGCGCACAACCATCCGAATCTGATCTTTGTCAGTGGGCCTAGTGGTGATCATTGAGGCTTTTGCTCTCCATCTCGTCACGAACTCTGAGAAACCTCCTTTGGTTCTTGGCGGGTGACTTCGAGATCACGAGTTGTGACCTCGATCTGTGTGTTGTAGGAGTATTGAGCAATAAAGGCCTCAGCCAGCTCTTCCCAGTTCCGTTTCACAGACCTCCAATTTCGCATACCAGATCACGGCTATCCCAGACAGGGTTCGGCCAAAGAGAGACAACTTCTGAGCTGTGGTCAAACCCATTGGCCTCAAGATATCAGAAAACAGGTGGAGGTGCACTCTTGGGTCTCCAGAGCCATCGAATCGATCGATATGCGGCATTTTAAACCGCTCCGGCAAGGTCACCATTGAGTCGGTATAACCATCCTCTATATCAGGAATAGAGCGGGCCCCCTGAGACTTTTTGAACAATTTCTCAAGCTTGCTCACTTTCAATGCTGTGGGGTCCGTCTCAAACTCAAAGGGGGAGTCTGGCAGGTTGGTGGTGTTTTTAGACAGCTGGGGTAGAACCGGGGGCGGAGCTGGCCCGCCTGGAATGTCCGTATCATCCTGGACGTGGGTTGCCTCCCCGAGTATGGGAACTCTTGGTGGGGGGGGAGCCTGGTGTGAAGTAGATACTCCAGTTTGCTGCTCTAACCGGCAATTGTTTCTCTGCCTGTTGGGCTATGACCACGGCCTGTTGCTTGGTGAATTCTGCTTGACGGACAGCGTCTTGCTGCATGGCTTTCATACTATCCTGGAGCTGGCACACCATCTCTTCTAAGCCTGACATACTGTCCTGATCTGATTGAACCACCAGTATATCTATCTCTGCAGTAGACTCGGAAATCTCAACTGGCTGTTTAAAGACCATTGAGCTGGTAGCTGCTGTACTGGTGGTCTGTGCCTGATCGAGCTTTTTACTCTGCCTCTGGTAAAGGAACACTGAT
>JAPPVO010002361.1:0-12890 GCA_030407325.1 Camellia japonica
AACATGATTTTGCCACTTCAAGTGGGCTTAAAACTCACATTTCGATGAATTGTTCCAATTCAAGTAATGAAGCCTTCATCCACAGGCATTCATGCAGTTATAGCAGTTAAGCAAATAGCCTCATGGCAAGCATGCTAACATGGCAAATACACATCTCATGTAGTATGCTAAAGCGTAAACACTTACAGTGTACTCCGAGCCAAAGAAAGAAAACTAGTTAGAAATCAATGCATGATCCTTGCTATGTTAAGATGCCTAATGCAACACATGCAAAATGCAGCTAAATAGGCTCGGCTATTCTAAGGTGGCATATGAATGCAACACTCGATAACATGCTTTGAAACATGTATTCAAGTAGGTATTGAAATACGATGCAGTTTGAATGATGCGCCGAGCCCGGTGCATGCAAGACAAATGAATGATGCAAACATGCAAGCATAAGGTATACTAATTGAAATATGCCCTAAACTAACCATCAAAAGCTGAAAAGTAAAAGGGAGAAAGAAGTAGGGGTTGGAAGACATGCACACACATACGCACCCTTATTACAGCAATATGCCCTCTCGGCGGAGGGTCCGAATAAATAAGCTAAGCTACTTATTACAAATCAACTAATTAACTATTCTAGCTAATTAATTACAACACAAATGAATAGCTAAGCGCATTAACTATTTAAGTACAAAAACTGCGAATTAGCTAACTAAGTAAAGCAGTTAAGCAAAACAGTTAAAAGAGGGCCTCGGGGTGAAGGATGCATGCATGCTCGGTTGCTTCCTCCTAAAAGTCCGTCGCCTTGCCACCGGTTGCCTCTGTTTGCATTTGCTTTGATTCTTGAACACTGAACCAATTCTCACACTGCTTCTGCTCCAGAACCAGAACCATTTTGAACCACTGTGAACCACCTTCAAGCTAGTGGACTGTTGGCCACCAGGGGAGGCTGTAGGCTACCTGTCGGCCACTTAAAAGGACTGTAGGCCACTTCCTCTGGCCGGTCGGCCAGTTGCTCCAGCACATTCCAGTTTTGCTACAAACAGAGTACAAAAGGGCCAAGGCAAGGCATTTGCAGGGTATGTGTGTACAACCACCCTCTTTATCATTTCTCAAGCTCAAAGGAGTGTGGTACTCGACTCCCGGGCCACCAACCGAGCATCACGATGGCCGGGAAGCCGAGTTTGTGCAAGTTAATGAATGCACAAGTGTAGCACGTCCGCGGGGGACCTCGGCTACAGCTCGGACTCTCCTTTTGTGTGTTGCGGTTCTAAATCTGAACCAAAGAGTCCAACTCTGGCAAATCGTTTGAGAAAACAGATTTTTGAAAAGTAGTGCCAAACATGGACTGCTTTGCCAGATTACAGAGTCGCCACCTAAATATTTTAAAATGGGGAATTTAGGAAACCCTGACTCGGTGCCGAAGGCCACGTGTCCGTCATCACCAAAGTGATCTTGGCTCGGGAGCTTGGGTACGATCGGGGAAGGTCAGCTATGAGCACCCCCTTTCGCCCGGTCCGAAGACCGACCTCTACTAACCGTGATATCCAATTTTGAAAACTTTATGCGTTCTTATTCCAGTTATTAGTCTAGAATTACTATGTTATGCGCACAACACAAAAGTATAGACTAGATTGCCTAATTTGGGAATAAACATTGCATATCCGTTTGTTTTGAAAACAGTTTGAAATTGCTACTCGCAAGTAGGCTAAAATGAGGATTTCAATGAGTTTTCCCAACTCAGACAATCCAACCTCCACCCACAGGCATTCAAACAGTAATCACATAAGCATTTAGCCGCATGGCAATCATACTGTCATGTTAGCATTCACACGCATGCGCTATGCTAAAGCGTAAAACTTACATCGTACTCCGTGCCAAATACAAGGAACTAGTTAGCAAACATGCATGACCTAGTTCATGTTAAGTGGCTAATGCAACACAGGCATAGATGCAATCTAGAGTAGGCTCGGCTAACCCTAAGCACGGCATGTGAAATGTTTCACGTAGCGCGTATTCAATTTGGAATTGAAAATTGCAATGCGGTTTGTATGATGTACCGAGCCCGGTGCATGTAAACAAATGCATGGATGCACGCATGCATTGCATAAGGTATGCTAATTTAGATGTGCCCTAATCTACCATCGTAAGCGGGTAAATAAAAGGGATAGAAAGAAATGGGGGGTTTGGAAGACATACACCCACTCACACACACTTATTACATTTTTGCCCTCACTCGGAGGGACCAAATAATAATACAAAACCGAATAAATAACTAACTACTCTAGCTAATTAAATATTACAAATTAATTAAATTAACAAATTTAATTAAAGCAGTAAACCGCCTCGGGATGAGGGCCGGATGCGACACGCGCTCGGGACTGGCTCGGAATCGCACTGTCATGCACGGATTGCCTCTGTTTCCCCTGCTTTCCTCCTCTGAAAATTACCACAATCCCAGGAGTGCCTCTCAGGGCATTGGGGAGTACCACCGGCTGGGGCAGAGCACCACCGGCTGAAGGAGGAGGCCACCGGCACTGAATTGTTCCATCGGCTGGGAAAACAATGCCGGTCGGCACTAAAAAGTGCCGGTCGGCACAAAATGTTCTGCAGATCCTGCAACTCACAGCAGCAGAGGACAAACTATGCATGGCAAGGTAATTCAAAGCATGTATGCACAAAACACATCCCACATCATGTTAACGACTCAATGGGGTATATGCCTCGATCCTCGGACCACCAATCGCGCATTTTCATGCATGATGGCCCTAAGAACCAAGAGTGCAACTTTGATTTCAAATGTATGCAATGCAAATAGACACAAAAGGGCGCCAAACTTCTATCATTTTCATCTCAAGAGGCCAAGCATGCATGCTCATGACGATGCAATCCTAAGCATGTTATCTAGCATGCAACATGGACTAGGTAATGCACTTATGCAAGCGTACAAACAAGCATACAAAGCAAGCATGCAAACCAATGGAATAATGGATTTAGACGCGAGTTAGGCCACTCAAAAAGGGCTAAAATCAGTAGCCATGATGCTAAGGAGGTGAAGTCACAATGCATACAAACATGCAACCATACATGCTCCGACACTTAGGCATAAACAAAACAACATTCAAGCACACTTGAAATGAGTTAAACATGGACTATTAGCATGCGTATGAAACTCTGAAAATTATGCAAAACATGACGCCAAATCATGCCACAAAGCAAGCCAAACATGCAACAAATGGCCTAAGTATTAAGGCAAGCCAATAAGGCTTTGAACCACACTTATGCAAGGCAATTATGGCATGCATTGAACAATCCAAAACAGAGTTTTAGCATGTGAAAACAAAGTCAAATGGCTACTTAGATGGCATCTAAGAGGCTTGAAATCAAAGGCACGCAACATGACCAAAACATGGAGCATTCAAGACATGCTTTCAAAGCGTTAAAGAGGCGACTTAAGTGAGCATACAAGCACACCAAAAGGTCTGAAATAGCATGCTAGGTGGTTCCAAATCATCAAAATGAAGCAAGCATGGCATGCTACACATTCATGCCCTTGAGGCCAACAAGCCAAATGTAAAGGGGCTATATTAAACATGCTAAGATTGACTAAAATACTTATGGACAGACCTAAAACATGGTAATATGAGCACAAAATCTTCACAAACACAAGTCCAAAACATGCTAGAAATGGAGGCATACAACCTAAGCATGTTAAGGCATAAAGAGGCATTACAAGGCAACTATACTAAGCATGCATAGGAGACCAAAACCAACTTGAAATCATGTTATACCATGGTAATATAAGCATGGAAAACAAGTCAAACATGCTCAACACACGCTCAAGCATGAAGCTCCATAAGGAAGCAAAGTTTGCCCTTTTCAAGGACACCAAGGAGAGGGGGTGGCCCTCTCCTTCTTGAGACTTCAAGGCATGCTCTTCACCACTAAATCCCTCAAGATTTCAGTGGTGAAGAGATCCATCACCAAAATCTCGGATCTCTCACAAAATAGCACAAAAAGTGCCTTTTTCAAGGCCTAAGGGTGTTAAACCTACCCAAACCGCTAAACACACTCTTAATATACAACAAAGAGGGTTAAAAAACAAAACTTTTTTGTGCCAAACACTAAGCTCAAAAACTGTGTTAAACTAGGCAAAAATGGAGTGCAAAAATGGGGTAAATAAAGTAAGTTTCTTACCCTTGAAGCTTTTCTTCACAAAGGTTGGAGTTGTTGGTTCCTTGAGCTCCAAACCAGTCAAGAACACTAAAAACCAGCCCTTAGAACCTCAGTTGCAAGGAGAAGGTGAGACACTAGGTGTTTGTGTGCAATAGTAAGGCACAAAACACCTAGACACACAAGAGAAGGATAGAGATAGAAGGTGTATGCAACTCAAACCCTAGAAAAACCAGAGCTTCTCTCTCTCTTTTCCCCTCTAACTCTCTAAATTTTTAATCCTTGAGCCAAGAGAAGAGGCTTCTCCTTATAGGCAACAAAGACTTGCAAACTAAGTCATCCAAGGGCCCATCCCTCCATACACGTGTATGGAGGAGAAACAAGAGCCAAACAGCTGTCTGAAAATATCTCAGAAAGCAGCTGTAAAGTAGCCGGCTGGGCAAAATGGTCATTTCGCCAAAAAGAGTGCCGACCGGCACAAAATAGTGCCGACCGGCACAATATAGTGCCGGTGGAAACAACAGCCAGCCGGTGGCCTCTAGCCACAGCCGGTGGTGTGTGGGGATGCCTCACAAGGCATTCCCTGCCCCTCCAAGGCAAAGCACAAGTGTTTGGTGCAAAACCAGACACAAAACGATCGAGTTCGGAGGTCCTGAGGCAAGGCGCGTAGCCGAGAACTCCGGGAACTCCAAACGAACACAAACATGGATGATCACCGAGTGTTCAAGCAGTGACGTCCAAGTCTCGAGGACGGTCAAAAATGGGGTGTCTACAGTTGCCCCTCTTTGACAGAACTCGAAAGTCATAACAATGACGGGAGTGAATGTCAAAGCCCAGAGACGACCCGTTTTTGACAAGGCCGAAGACTTGGACAAACATACAAAGCGCAAATGGTTGAACTCGCAAGCTGCCTACGTATCCCTTAAGGAATCAAACCAGCATAGTGCAAGTACAGGCATACAAGCCGAAGATAAGATATGCACCCGTAGGCGGGGGCAAAATGCAACTGACAATGCAAAAAGCCGAGCATAACTTATGATCATGCAAAGAAAGCTGTAATGAAGCATACATGCGACAGTTATAAGCTAACATGCAACAGTCTACACTACAATGCAGAAAGGATGTAAGAGAATTATGCAATTCTCAAAACGTCTCACTCGGGAGATACAATACCTGTGCGGCTCGTCCGGTTGCACCGACCTCAAATGAGCCGTACATACAATATCGTGCCTGAAAAGAAAGCAAACTTAACAGGTACAATATTGTTAGCAACATGCATGACATATGCAATGCGAATGCTAAATAATATGCAAAATATACAAAACTATGTATGAATAATGCAACTAATAATGCAATGCAATTGAAACTATATGCAAACTACGTGCAGGGCAATTGAATCATGATTCAAACCGGAACGGTTCGAAACCACACGAATGTCAAATAGATTGATGGAGGTGCAAGTCCGTCTCCCATAGAACGATGTCTGATCTACGAGTACTTCGCACGGACACAAGAACAAGTATTGGGTGGAATGACATAAGTGGGGAAACGACCCGCTGGGGAGAGAATAATGATCCTAATGCCGGACGCAATAACTACACTACAATGTAATGGAAATGGATACAATGGATATGGCACGCGGGCCAAACCGTATTTAGCCTAGGAAAGGCATGTACGCATACAAACCGTATCTAACACAGAAGCGGTGCCGCTACCCTCAAGGCTCGGACACAAAAGCTCGACAACTGTGTTTTGACACGAGAAATATGGGCACATACCAGACCAAGCTCAACAAGGAAGGGCGCAAGCCATAGATGGAGGTGATGCAATGAAATGCATGCAAGCTACAATGCAATGGATATGGATACAAGGGATATGGCACGCAGGCCAAACCAAATCTTGCCTAGAAAAGGCACGCACACATACAAACCATGTCTAACACAGAAACGGTGCCGCTACCCTCAAGGCTCGGACACAAAAGCTCGACAACTGTGTTTTGACACGAAAAATATGGGCACATACCAGACCAAGCTCAACAAGGAAGGGCGCAAGCCATAGATGGAAGGAGATGCAATAGATGCATGGATACAGGGATATGGCACGCGGGCCAAACCGTATTTAGCCTAGGAAAGGCATGTACGCATACAAACCGTATCTAACACAGAAGCGGTGCCGCTACCCTCAAGGCTCGGACACAAAAGCTCGACAACTGTGTTTTGACACGAGAAATATGGGCACATACCAGACCAAGCTCAACAAGGAAGGGCGCAAGCCATAGATGGAAGGAGATGCAATAGATGCATGGATACAGAAAATGCATGACAAATGCACTATACTACAATGAAATGCGTGACATATGCATGTGTTGTGTTTTGTTTTTTTGTTTTTTGAAATGCAATGCATATGCAGTATTTACAAATGATGCATGACGATGCATGATGATGCAACGGCTACGATTGCAGCTTTCCCTATCTTACCAACAAGGCGATATACTAGGTTGGTTCAGTATCCAGAATTGAGGCGTAAACACGCCGCCTCAACCTATGGGGCTTCCATACAGATTTCAAGCCGAGGGTACACCCCCTGGGTATTTAAACCAGACTTTAGTCTCGGAAATTCCGAACCTTTGCGTTCTAGGCATAAGCCGTTCAAACTCTAGTTTTCACCGTCCCAGTTGGTCTTCCAGGAACTCACCGCGAACACAGGCAGGTGGCTTTGCCAGACCACCGAAAGTCGTTCGGGCACGACAAACACCAAAGGAATTGCACCTTCAGAGGATTTAAGGTCTCCTAGACCGTGCGCGTTTAAGGTCTCGCCAGACCAGGGGGCAACGATTACACAACACTTTAAGTGAGTGTGATGCGAATGAGACACGCATGCGGATGCAAATAGGGCAAACGAGACGCGCGTGCAATGAGGTGCGCGTGCCTCAAAGGATGGAAAATGAAGTGCAATGAGGTACGCGTGCCTCAAAGGATGGAAAATGGAGTGCAATGAGGTACGCGTGCCTCAAGGATGGAAAATGGAGTGCAATGAGGTACGCGTGCCTCAAGGATGGAAAATGGAGTGCAATGAGGTACGCGTGCCTCAAGGAGATGCAGAACAATGCGAGTGCGATACGCATGCCGCACGAAACGTAAATCAAGGCATGATGTGCGAGGCAATGTATGTATTGAGGTACATGACAATGCGTGAAAATGCTTGTAATAAAATGCATGATAATGCATGACGGTGTAATGCAACGCACCGATCAGTGTGATGAATGTATGCAACGCACACGGGGAAACTTTTGAATCTTGTAAAAGACAAAAGGATACGAAAGGATACAATCCTTGCTTGAATCTCAGTGCCACGCACAGAAGACATGGTCCGAGGTCAAAACGGAGGCCGGTTGAGCATCGGGATGCACTTTCTTGCATTTTCTTGAGCTATGAAGACCCAAAACCCCTTACTTTGCCTAAACAAGACCTTGGGAACACCACCGGCTGGGTGGGGTGGTCACCGGCTGGCCACCGGCTGCAGAAACAATTCATCGGCACAAAAAAGTGCCGACCAGCACAAAAAAGTGCCGACCGGCAGAAAATGCCTGATCGGGGGCAGTTTTGCCAATTTGCCTCGGGTTTTATAAAATAGGGCTTGAAACCCTATTCCTTTCACTTTGCTACCGCCGAAAACTCCTCCTCTCTCTCTCTAGAGTGTTTTCCTTTCGATTTTTCGCCGATTTCTCCGCGTTTCACGCCCATTTTCTCGTCGGATCCGCGATATTCTTCGCGTTTCGGACATTTTCGACCGAACAAAACTTCGTTTCGGTGCACTTTTCGCCATTTTCGCCTTTTTGGGACTTGTTCCCCTCGATATTCTCTACATTTCCGTGCGTTTTCCTCTTCCGGCCTTCCCGGCCATTTCCGACCCTCTCGGGGTTGACTTCCCAGTTGACTTTTCGCATTCCGGCCCATTTTCCTTCTTCCGGCTATTTTTCTCATCTCCATTGCTATGGCCGATGATATTCCACACGTCGGGACTCCCCCGGACCACGAGATGGATCCCGGGGTCGAGCTCCTCCCGCTGGGTGAGCGTCCCTTTGACCCGGCGACCTACCGCCCGGCGATTCACGTGCTACCACCCGATGGACTCCGCCACTTCCGCGACTTCGACAGGGCTTTGGACCCGGAGCTTCTGCTGCGCGAGCCGGCCACTCATTTGTCCTTTGGCGCCTCCGAGGTAACACCCTTATCTTTGCTTCATTTTCTGTAATGTAGGATTTCCTGTCAACTGCCGTAGCTAACTGAACCCATTATCTGTTTAGTTCTGATGTACTGTACTGTAGTTGATCGTAGACAAACTCATAACCGACATCTGTTTAGGACCGACGCACATGCACACACACTGCACTAGTCTGAATCACCCAAACACACGGCACACATTGCACTGCCAATTCACCGACACCCGGTGTTTATTTGAATCTGAAAACTCGCACGCATGCTAGATTTGCACAAAACTACACCAACACGCGGACACATCACACGTTGTAGTTTACTGTAAGCACACCGGTACCCGGTTTCTGTTTGAATTTTAAAAATCTGCACGCACACCAGATTTGTACCGACTGCATATCTTCATATGGCTTCGCAATTTCTTGACTACAGGGAGACTCCCATACTCTCCGCGGGTATGGGAACGTCGTCGCTCGCGACTGGTACACCACGCTGCCTGACGCCGTTAGCCGCATTGTAGATCGGGCCGGCTTTGGCACCTTCTGCAGGGGACTCTCCAGGCTCTCTGCTTGCAGACCTCTTCTTGCCGCCCTGGCAGAGAGGTGGTGGGACACCACCGATTCATTTCACTTATCAGCGACTGGGGACATGACGATGACCCCTTACGACTTCTCGATGCTCACCGGCATCGGGGTGGGGGTGATCCGATCCCCTTCGATACAGACATGGATGAGTGGATTGCCGCTCAGATTTACTTGCTCGGCGAGGTGCCGCCACTTGCTCGTCCAGTGTTCGTCCGCTACTCCTGGTTCGAGGTGCAGTTCCGAGTGCAGCCCGTGCTGGTGGACGCAGCTCCGATGACCCAGGAGGCCGCTGAGAGATATGCACGCGGCTTCCTCATGTTCTTGCTGGGGACCACCTTGTTTGCCGACCGGGCGAACACAGTGCCCCTCTGCCTGCTCAGCGCTTTGGTGGACGTCGAGAGGATTGTGCAGTATGACTGGGGGGGCGCGGCTTTGGCCACCCTTTACGGTTATATGAGCTCAGTCTCTCGTGGCAGTGGACAGCTGCTAGGAGGCTACTGGCGAGCCTGGGAGGTATGTCCTCTTCTCTACTTTATATTTCTGCTCTATACTTTCTGTATTTTGTACATTGCACACACTGTAGTCTGTATACTGTACACACGGCACACACATACTCCGCTTTACACTGACTGCACGCTGTTCACGCTGTACACTCTGCACAACACAATACACAACACACGGCTCCGTTATTTCTGCTTTATTCTGCATCCTGCTTAATCTAATAGTCATACTGACGTCTGTTTTGCAGCTGTGGGTGTACGCCTACTTCCCCAGACTAGAGCCAGTGCCAGAGGCGGAGACCCCTCTGGTCGTCCCCTTCTCTCGCCGTTACGACGGGCGATGCGTCCGGAGGCCCCGGGACACTTTTAGCTTCTTCCGCCGTTTCTTCGACACCATCACCCCCACTGAGGTATGTTTTACTTACAGTTCGTTTAAGCTTCGCTTTCAAACGTACATTACTATATCAGTAGATAATCAACTGTATTTCATTTCAGGTTACCTGGCAGCCGTGGGCTCCACTACCAGCGGTGATACGAGATCGGTATGCCGGCGCCATCGAGACCTCGCGCTACCGGATTCTCCTGGAGGGCCCGGTCTGTCGGGCCTGGTACCTGGGTGAGCGTTTCATACGCCAGGCCCTAGGGTTGCCGGAGCAGATAGTTCCGATCCTCCCTCCCGAGCGCATGAGGGAGACTGAGGGGTACAGCTTCCAGCAGATGGAGGACTACACCCTTGGCTGGGCCGTGGACGTAGATGCCGACAGGGGCGAGGGCGACTACTCAGAGTACGTCCGGACCTTCTTGATACGGCCTTTGAGCGGGGGCTCCCGAGCTGATCCAGCGAGACCTGCGGCGCCAGCGGCCGGGCAGAGGCAGGAGCAGGAGTGGGGTCGTCACAGAAGGCTCGAGCTCGCGGCAGGAGGGGAGTGCAGAGGGGACGAGGGACGGGCTGGCCCGCTCTGCCTACCATGCTGACTTATAGGGGCAGAGTGGGGAGACCTACCAGATCCCTTTTGCTCCTCCTCCGGCTGGTCACGAGTTGGCCGGCATTCCCGACTTGCCTCCGGTATGCATTACTTTATTTCTGCATCTTGCATTGTTATTTCATTTCAGTTCATTCAAATATCCCACAGAATACTGATGCATTTTAATACTTTTGCAGGCTTCCTCCGAGTATACCCGTCAGTCTGTGGAGCTGAATGCCTCCCTGATGGGGATGCTGCAGCGGACTCTCGACGCTTTGGCCGTCTACAGCCTGCCGGTATGTTCTTCTGACCACAGTCTCAAACCATACTCTGTTTCGCACAATCTGCTACACTGCACAAAAATCTGATAAACTGCTCACGGCTTTCATACACTGTACTTATACACTGCATCCTGCACTGATAAACTACTCACAGCATTCACACACTGTACTCATACACTGCATTCTGTACTGATAAACTGCTCACGGCATTCACACACTGTACTCATACACTGCATTCTGTACTGATAAACTGCTCACGGCATTCACACACTGTACTCATACACTGCATTCTGCACTGATAAACTGCTCACGGCATTCACACACTATACTCATACACTGCATTCTGTATTGATAAACTGTTCACAGTTTTCTGATGTGTTTGTTCTTTGTATTTTCAGCCTCCTTTCCCGATCCCTCCAGTGGGTGGCGCTGCTCCAGCTGGGCCTCCCCTCTCTACTCGGGATGGCAGGATATTCCCTCGCACCAGAGGGGGACGTGGTCACGTGGGGAGCAGCTCACGAGCTCCAGTTCCAGGAGATGGTGAGTCGGAGGTGGGGACGGAGTCATTTGCGGAGGAGGCCGGGGACAGCTCGGGTTCGGGCTCCGACAGTGACAGCTCCGACGATGCTCCTGTGCTTTTGCCCAGGAAGAGGGCGAGGACTGATCCTCAGGCATGAGGCCTGCTGCTGATGATGATGATCTTGCTGCTTCTTTTCTTTATTTCTTTTCTTGTACTTTTCTCTTTTTTGTAGATAGAGTACTTTGTACTGCCACCGGCAGATTTTGCTTTCTTCAAAAGTTGTACTTTGAAAGAGATTATATAAAACAAACTTTTTGTCTGAAAAGTGTTTTATTTACATATCTCATACTTCGCACTGCATTGCATCATATTACACCTCAATGTAAACGAAATTTGATTTGTTGTCTGAAAATGGAGCATTTGCACTGTAATAATCGGATAACCAACCAGCTAACAGCAAACAACTCATACAAACTGCTGCTCAAACTGAACACAGCCCACATTCCGCTGGGGATTAATCTGCATACAGCCCATAACCCAACATTTGGTCCATTCCGCATACGGCAAACTTTGAACAAACAGCCCAATCTGACAAGCCGGATCACGGCAGGCGGAACTGACTGAAATTGAAACACACTCGGATGTCCCAAATTTTCCATTTCTTCTCTTACCTCGCATGGATGTAGAGAATGGCACGGCATTCTGAGCACAGACGATTTTGAGGTAAAGGGAGGCTTTTAACCTGGGTATCGAGCCTACAACTGGACACCGCCGGAGAACTCAAGTACAAAAAGTAAAAGGCACACGACCTAAACACAACGAGACGCACTCGGAAAAGACTCAAAACTAAGTTGAGACTAACAAACCAAAAGACACGACACGGACGTGTTTGAAAACAAAAGATCTTGAGGAGCCAATTCTTCGAGCAGGTTTCTCACCCTCCTGATTTATGATTCTCGTATCACTCGGCCCTCGAGCTCGGTTTTTCTCACAAAACCTCCTTCTCACTTTTCTGTCGGCTTACACCTCTCTATTCTTTATTCTCTCATTTCCATCCCTCCCCTGAGTGGTTGATAAATGAATGGGAAGCGGCGGATTCATGCCCGATACAGCTAACTCGCGGCTATTTCTTCTGGGTGATAAGAGCGGCCTTTCTGGCAATGCGTGCTGACGGTGGGGGGAAGACAGGATACCTGGCTCAACTGTGCCCCTAGTTCATTACTCTGACCATTCTTTGTTTTCTTTCTAAAACAGTTTTGATCAAAAATGAACGCCAGATTAGCGTGCTTGGGCAATTTTTTGATTTGAAAATCATGCAAGTCAGGTTGCAAGCACTGAAAGTTTTCCTTTTGGGTCCAAAAATGGTCCAATTTTGGAAATGGAATTGTTTTCGAGAAAATAGTCAAACTCAGTAAAAATTTTCAAAAACTATTTTCGCAAACGGTCAATGCTCAACAAGCACAGAACCTACCCTCGAGATACGCAACCTCGGATCGGAGGCAATTTGGGAAAATTGCCCCTTTCTTGAATGGACGCATGGCAACGGAAAGTTGCCCCTAGTTTGGGCGGCAGCTTACGGCAGCACGTAAGCAACGGAAAGTTGCCCCTAGTTTGACAATGCTGCAGCATGCTCATTTAACGATTGATCACGACCAGGCTCTCGGC
>JAPPVO010002362.1:0-18922 GCA_030407325.1 Camellia japonica
ACCAATTAGAGTATAAAAAAAGATCAAGAAAAAGCCCCAAAAGTTGGTTTTGAATACTTACCCTTGAAGACTTGTGTTCTTTGCTTCTTGGCTTGGATTTGTGGCTTCTCAACCTCTGAAATTCACTTCCTAGCTGCTGGAATCAAAGTTGGAATGGTGAGGCTAGGTGTGGTGAAGAAATCAAGCAAGACTTGAAGCTTTTTGAAGGTTTTGGCTATGGAGATTAGGGTTTTTGCTTAAGTGTTCTTGAAGGCAAATGTTCTAACCTAGGCAAAGGAGCCCTTGGTTCCTTTAAATAGGCAAAACAAGTGTAAAAGGGGAGGGCAAAGCATCCAAGCTTCCCTCCCAAAATATCCCCCGGATGGGGAGATATTGGCAAAAAAATATCCGGACAACTGTACTGAGCTGGAAAGCAGAAAGCGGCCGCCAGGTAGATTTCTGGGAGGTGGCCGGCGGCCACCCCACCTGGTCGGCCAGCCACTCAGCCTAGCCGACCGGCCACCCCAAGAAAATGAACAGAAGATTTTCTGGCCCACCAGTATGCCAAAGTGTCCTCCCAAGTGTGTAGATCAATGCCCCAAGGTCGGAATCTGGCAACTCTGAAGCAGAAGTCACAACTAGAGCTTGAGAAGAGGCTCAAAAATGAACTGCATAATTTCTGGCCGACCACCTTCTTTTTGTGTCCTCCAAGATGTGTAGAACAAGGTTCAAGGTTGAAATTTGGCAACACTGAAGCAGAGCCACAACATAGAGCTTGAAGGAGAGGCCCAAAAATGAACCCACAGTTTCTGGCCGACCATGCTTTTTTAGGGTCCTCCATGTTCTCTCATCACAGATATGCAGCTTTGGTTGGAAGAAAATACCCCCAGGGTTTCAACATTGGCCCGGAAGTGAGAAAAACGGGCTCCGGAGGAGCGAAACTGGTTATCTGGGATAATTGCTGGCCTCCCCACCCCCCAGCGATCTTCCTGGTATTGAAACAGAGATACCTGCAAAATTTGAACAAAAACTAATGAGAAATGAACGCTCGGGGCCAAACCGAGCCATTCGGGATCCCGAAAATGGGCTGCGGGTGCCGGAAGTGGTGTTCGGCAGCGAAGTGGGTATCTGCAACTCCAGTGTCCCTCGAATGACAAAACAGAGGTTCCTGCCAAAAATCAGAGAAAACCGATACAAAATGAATGCTCGGGACCAAAATCGCGCGATTCAAGGTCTCGAAAACTGGCTACAGGCACCGGAAGTGGCATAAGGCCACGAAGTGGGCATCAGAGGCCCCAGGGTTCCTCGGAACTATAAAACAGTGGTGCAAGCCAAAAACCGGAGAACTCGGAGATGGTTGGGCGGTCCGCGCCGAGGCACACGGCCTGACGGCCGAAAACCGGGAACCGGGCTCCGAAATGGGAAAAATGGCCTACGGCCACGAAAAGTAGCGCACGGCCACCGAGAGATGGTCTACAGGACCACTCCTTCCCTCAGGAAAGAAAACAGAGAAAAACGAGTCTGGTTCGCAAACCGAGACAAGGCACAGAAGAGAGTTCGGAAGTCCGGAGGCAAGGCGCACGGCCGCGACTCTGGCTTCTGAACGAGCACGATATGCAACACCACCGAGCGCTCAATCGGTGACGTCTGAGTCTTAAGGTCGGTCAAAAATGGGGTGTCTACAGGATTTGGAAATAATTTGATGTGAAACGAGTCCTAGTAGATTAGGGCAGTGCAGCAGACATACTGTATTATGATTTGTTCAGAAAGCTTGGCCTCTCCAAGCAGCATCTCACCCTAGCGGCAGCCCCGTTGGTCGGTTTCAATTCACAGTTGGAATGGCCGCTCGGCAGAATAGTATTGCCAGTCGTAGCGGGGACAAAAACCCTCCAGATAGAGTTCTTGGTTATTAATACACCATCCCCTTATAACGCCATACTTGGCTGTCCGTGGATTCATCGAATGGAAGCAGTCCCTTCAACCTATCACCAGCTCATCCGTTTCCCAACGGAACACAGAGTAGAGCAGATCTCAGGGGATCAAGTTGCATCCAAACATTGCTTCATGGCAGCATTAAAGGCAAAGCAGCTCTGCAATCAGGTACAGACGGTAGAAGTGGCCGGACAACTAGTCTTGGAAGATGTGGGGGGAACTCCAGAGGAAAACATGGTAGAGGATTTGGAGAAAGTCTTGATAAGAGAAGACGACCCGGAAAAGTACTTCCTTATCAGTACCTCGCTAGGCGCTGATGAGAAACTTTAGCTGCTAGAACTGCTGAGGGAAAATATGGAGGTATTCGCGTGGTCAGCACATGATACTCCAGGGTTGGACCCAGAATTTGCTTGCCACAAGCTCAACATTAATCCTTCAGCTCGGCCCATCGTACAGAAAAGTCGGAGATCCTCAGTTGAGCACACCGAAGCAGTAATTGCCGAAGTCGAAAAACTCCTGGCCTCGGGAGCAATTAGAGAAGTTTAGTACCCACAATGGCTGTCTAACACAGTTGTAGTCAAGAAGAAGAACGGAAAATGGAGAGTTTTTGTGTTGATTTCACTTGCTTGAACAAAGCCTGCAACCTCTAAAGATAGTTTTCCGCTGCTGTAGACGCGCCCTTGGGCTTCACTCTACAGTTCGGACTCCCTTTGTGTCACGGTTCGTAATCTGAACAAAGAGTCCAAATCCCCCCGGCAAATCGTTTGAGAAAACAGATTTTTGAGAAAGAAGTGCCAAACATGGACTGCTTTGCCAGATACAGAGTCGCCACCTAAATATTTTTAAAAGGGAAATTTAGGAAACCCTGACTCGGTGCCGAAGGCCACGTGTCCGTCATCACCAAAGTTGTCTTGGCTCGGGAGCTTGGGTACGATCGGGGAAGGTCAGCTATGAGCACCCCCTTTCGCCCGGTCCGAAGACCGGCCTCTACTAACCGTGATATCCGATTTTGAAAACAGTACATGTTCTTATTCCAGTTATTAGCCTAGAATTACTATGTTATGCGCACAGCAAACAAGTATAGACCAAATCGCCTAAATTGGAACAAAACATTGCACGTTTGTTTTTGAAAATGGTTCGCTACTCGCAAGTAGGCTAAAATGCCGGTTTTGCCACCCTCGAGTGGGCTTTAGAAAAGACGGTTTTGCCACTATCTAGTGGGCTTAAAACTCACAGTTTTAATGTATCATCCCAATTTAAGCAATTCGACCTCCATCCACAGGCATTCAAGCAATTTATCTCATATAAGCACTTAGCCACATGGTAAGCATACTGTCATGGCAACATTCACACGCATGCGAGATGCTAAAGCATAAATACTTACATCGTACTCCGTGCCAAAACAATAAACTAGTTAGCAAAATATGCATGACCTAGCTCATGTTAAGATGACTAATGCAACGCATACAGAGTGCAATTAGACAGGCTCGGCTATCCTAAACATGGCATGTGAAATGCACGAGTAACACGTATTCAAGTTAGATTTGAAATACAATGCAGTTTGTATGATGTACCGAGCCCGATGCATGTCAACAAATGCATGGATGCACGCATGCATTGCATAAGGTATGCTAATTTTAAATATGCCCTAATCTACCATCATAAGCAGGTAAATAAAAGGGAAGAAAGAAATGGGGGTTGGAAGACATACACACACTCACCCACACTTATTACAAATATGCCCTCACACAGAGGGACCAAAAGAATATACAGTCCGAATAACAAATCGCTAAATTAATTATTACATAATTCCTAATCTAATCAAAATAAATGCAGAGAGAAGATGGCCGCAGCCCCCGCCTCGGGATGCGCGAATGATGCATGCTCGATCCGTCGCCTGCCCAGAAAATCCGCACCATACCACTGCTGCCTCTGTTTTCACTGTCCTGCCTCTCCAAAGACTGCCAAAGTCCTGGGACACGTTCCTTGCACACTGTAGAATACCATCGGCTGGAGGAAATGCCCACCGCCATGAGGAATGTCCATCGGCTGTTGATGAAGCTATCGGCCATTCACAAATGGCCGGTCGGCACTGTATGTTGCGGCGGCAGCAGAAACTTCCTGCAGAAGACAGTTTTGACAGCAACAAAGGACAGACAGTGCATGGTATGAAATTTCAAGCAAATGTGTGCACCAACACATCCCTTATCATGATTTTGACTCAAAGGGGTATGTTCCTTGGTCCTCGGACCACCAATTGCGCATTTCGATGCATGATGGCTCAAAAAACAAAGTATGCACTTTGATTTCAAATGTCATGCAAACCAAACAAACACATAAAGCCCAACCTCTATCACTTGATCAAGAGGCAAGGCATGCATGCCAATGTAATGCAACCTAGGCATGTGATCTAGTATGCAACATGGGCATGCAAATGAACAACGTATGCTAGGCGCGCAACCTAAACATGTAAACAAACATGGTATGCAACAACATGCAACGATGGACTTAAACTAACATGGATAGCTCGCAAGCATGCCAAAATCAGTGGCCATGGGGGGGAAAACAGCCCCGAAACCCGGTAAAATGACATCCGATGCAAGGAATGATCCCGAAATGCGAAGATAATTGCACAAAAATGACTTATAGCTAACAAAGCATGCATAATTGGTACATGACATGAAAAAGCAGAAGCAAGGCAGCCCCAAGACAAGCATTTTCTCAGTACAAAATATGGCCAAACAGCAAGCATAGATAGGGCAACAATAGCATGCAAAAATAGGGGCCAAGAGAGGGGTATTGAAGTAGATGGTAAATGCAAAGCCCAAACAACAAAATGTCCTTCTACAACACTGAAGAGGGACCAAAAATATGAACATTACAGTAGATGACATCCCCCAAATCAGTATGCAAACATGCCAAAAATGCCATGCAAGATGAGGCTCAAAAGAGGGTATAACATGAAGTGGGCCAAACATTCATCAAACAAGCAAAGACCCTTAATGAAACATGCCAAAAAGGTGAAAACATGGCCACTTTCAGTTCTGATCATGGCCGAAAACAGAAGCTAAAATGAGCTAACAAAGCATGCAAGAATGAGGGTAAAACATGGATTCAAAGCAAGTGGCATATGGAGCATGAAAACAAGGTTGAGCCCTTCTTCAATGTTGAAGAGGGGCTCAACATAAGCACAATATTAGTTCATGAGATGCTCCAAAACAGATCACATATAGGCCAAACAAATCATGCAAATTTACGGTAAATAGGAGAGATTATGAAGCAAGTGCAAGATAGGGGGCCCAAACAGGGTTGAGCCCTTCTTCAATGTTGAAGAGGGGCTCAAAATAGGCCCTCTTACAGTTTACATTATGCTCGAAAACAGATCACTCATAGACTAGAAATTTCATGCAAAATTATGGCATACCAAGGGGTATTGAAGCAAGTGCAAGATGGGGGTCCCAAACAGTGAGGGACCCTTAATGGAAGATGAAAAGGAGCTCAAAAAAATGACCTTTTCAGTTTTGGTCGGAGCTCAAATATACAAGAAACTATGGCTTAGATATGAAGCAAGAAAAGACTAGAAAAGAGGGGAAGATCACTCACCCTTGTAGACCAACCCTTTGCTACCTCTTGGACCAAGGGAAGCTGCCTCCTAGCCTCTGAGAAGACCTCCAAGCTGCTGGAAATGGAAGTGGTGGTGTGGTGCTAGGTGGTGATGAAGAAAGGGGTGTAGAACTTGGATGTTTTGAGCTTTGGAAGAGGAGATATGGAGGATGTATGTATGTATATATCAGATATATATCTATATCTCTGGTTTTTTGCTCCAAAAAATCCAACCTTTAACAATGGAGGAGGGACCTCTCTTATATAGGCAATGCTAAGCTTCTCCAACAAGCTTCAAAGGGTCAAAGGGATCTAAGGGGAGGTCAAGGCTTATTGGAGAAGCTTGGACAGCTGGTAGGCTTCTTGAGGAAGCCAAGACAAGGGGTCAAGGCTTCCTCAAGAAGCCATGAGCAAAGGGTGCACAAAAGAGGGGTCAAAGGGGTGCAAAGGGTGCAAAACGGCCACACACGTGCATGGGGAGCAGAATCTGTGTATTCCAGCTGGCACAGATGGCATCCATTCAATCTGTAGAATACACCGGAAGGTCGTCGGCTAGCAAAAAAAGTCGGTCGGCTACCTTTACTGGCCGGTCGGCACTCTATTTGGCCGGTCGGCATCTGTTCTGGCCGGTCGGCCATCTATTTGGCCGGTCGGCAGGAAAAATCTGCTCTGCAGGTCCGACTTCAAACGGGCATAACTTCTTCATATGAACTCCTTTTCAGGTCATTCTTGTGTCAACATTGAAGCCCCGGAAGTAATCTTTCCAATGCCGCAAACCTTGCATTAAAATTCCAACTTTGCAGAAAGTTATGCTTGTTTTGGTGAAGGTTGCTCAGTTTCGGTCCAACCGGGATGATGCCCAACTTCAACCAATCATATCTCCGCCATCCGACTCGGGTTTAAGAGATCCTTGTATGAAAAATGAAGCCCCGGAAGTCTTCTTTCCAATGGTGGTAGCCTCATAACTTAACTCCAAGTGTATAACAAATAGGCTTGATTTAGCGAGGACTGCTCGTCCCTCTCTTAGCGATTCTTGCCTATCTTCTTCTCCAACTTGGTTTCTCCCCTCTTCTCCTCTTTTCTTCAATTTCAAACCCCTAAGCAAGGTGTTTTGAAAGATTTTTCAAAGATTTCATCTCTCTTTCATTCATCTCCACTTTGTCCTTGCTCGATTTACCGAAAAGCGCAACATTTACCGAAATGCGAGCGTCAGATCATCGTGGGAATTTTATTTCAAAAATGTTTTGAAAGAGAGGTTTTTAAAGTCTAAAAACCATCCAAAATAATTGTGGTCCAAAACGGGGTGTGAAGTTGAGATTTGCCTCTCTCCTTGCCGAAGAAATCGAACCTGTGCCCTGCACATCTCTCAACACCGAGCAAACCATCAGTAGTGCCCAAGTCTTGTGGGCGGTCAAAAATGGGGTGTCTACAGCTGCCTCGCATTGATCAACTAGTAGACTCAACAGCAGGGCATGAGCGCATGAGCTTTCTGGACGCTTATAGCGGTTATCATCAAATACCACTGTTCGGTTTGTATCAAGAAAAGACAGCGTTTATCACTCCGAGAGGGACTTACTGCTACAGAGTAATGTCGTTCGGCCTCAAGAACGCCGGGGCGACCTACCAGCGAATGATCACTCGGATGTTCAAAGACCAACTGGGGAAAACCATGGAAGCCTATATAGACGATATGGTAGTAAAAAGAAAGTTCGCTACAAACCACCTCACAGACTTGAGAGAAGTTTTTAGCATCCTGAAAAACCACCAGCTTCGCCTCAATGCCTCGAAATGCACCTTCGGGGTAGGAACAGGGAAGTTCTTGGGATACATGGTCACTCATAGAGAAATTGAAGTGAATCCGGATCAAATCAGGGCAATACAGGATCTCGAAGTGCCAACAAAGTCTAAGGAACTGCAAGAAACTAGCCGAAATGGTGCCGCACTGAATCGGTTATTAGCAAATCCTCTGATCGGATGAAGCCCTTCTTCAGCTCTTGAGAAAAAGGCAGCATTTGAATGGAGTAGCGAATGTACGAAGCACTACAGAGTCTCAAAAGATACCTCAGTACACCCCCTCTACTGTCCACTCCGAACCGGGAGAGGAGCTGTACCTCTATCTAGCAGTCTCAGATCACGCTGTGAGCGCAGTATTAATTCGAGAAGTTGACAAGGAACAGAGACCAGTATATTATGTTAGCAAGACTTTGCTAGATGCCGAGACACGGTATCTACCACTGGAAAATTTAGCTTACGCGCTGCTTATCGCCTCAAGAAAGTTGCAACATTACTTCCAGGGGCATATCATTAACGTCCTCACTGAATTCCCCCTCAGATCTGTATTCAGCCGAGCCGCTTTCTTTGGCCGAACAGCAAAGTGGGCTGTAGAACTTGGTGAGTTTGACATTCGGTATCAACCCAGGACAACAATCAAGGCTCAGGTCTTGGCGGATTTTGTCGCGAAATTTACTCCCACCCAGAGTACCGAACCGGGGAATCTGAGTTCGGCGCAGGTGCCATGCACCACCGAACAAGGAAAACCCAGCGCTTCGGAAGCATGGAAACTCTTTATCGGAAACATCTGGCAACTCTACGTCGATGGTTCGTCCAATAACTGAGGCTCGGGGGCAGGAGTAGTTCTTATTTCTCCAGAAGGATTTATCTGGGAACAGGCTCTCAAGCTAGGCTGGAAGGCTTCAAACAACGAGGTCGAGTACGAAGCGTTATTGGCTGGCTTGCGTAGCGCCGAACACTTCAGTGCAGAACAGCTTCTTGTTTTCAGCGACTCACAACTAGTGGTAAACCAGCTTTCTGGGGTCTATGAAACTCGAGATGAAAGAATGGCTATGTACGCAGGCAAGGCCAGAGACCTACTCAGAAATTTCAATCCATACGAGTGGAACGAATCAGTCGGGACAAAAATAGCCACGCAGATGCTCTGGCATGCCTAGGCTCATCAGTAGATACAAAGGATGCCAGAAGAGTTTGGGTTGAGTTCGTACCAGAACCAAGTATTGCATCTCTAGTCCTCTGCAACAACTTAGAGCCCCTGGATGGATCCAATATTGGTCTTTCTGAAATCTGGTAGAACTCCCCGAAGACAGAAGGAAGCCAACAAGATCAGGCATAAATCAGCTCGATTCTGGATCTCACTGTCTGGGAAGCTTTACAGACGTTCCTACCTTGGCCCCTACCTCCTATGTGTGCATCCAATCAAATCTCGTCGAGAATATTCTCTACGAATTCATGATGGGATTTGTGGATGCCACGTTGGCGGAAGGTCACTGGCGCACCGAGCCCTAACTCACGGGTACTGGTAGCCACGAATGCAACAAGATGCACAACAGTACGTACAAAGGTGTGACAAATGTCAGAGGTTTGCTCCACTCATTCATCAGCTAGCCAAAACTCTCACTCCACTCACCAGCCCATGGCCCTTTGCGCAATGGGGTCTGGATATTGTTGGACCACTGGCGCGAGGCACTGGACAACGATTCTTCATTGCTGCAACCACTACTCACCAAGTGGGTGAAGTTGAGGCACTGGCAAGCATCAAGGAGGCAGACACGAAGCGGTTTGTTTTGAAATGTGGTAGTGCGTTTCGGCATTCCGCGGGTACTGATTGCCGACAACGGAACACAATTCGATGGTAAAATCTTCAGAAAATTTTTTGTGCCAACCTCAGAATCGAGTATAGGAACTCTTTCTCCAGGGTACCCGCAGAGCAATGGTCAGGCAGAAGCGCGAACAAAACCATCATCAACGGAGTGAAAAAAGCAGCTTGAACATGCCAAAGGCAAATGGGTTGAGGAGTTACCTCACGTATTATGGGCCTACCGAACTACAGCACGACGCCCCACAGGAGAAACACCTTACTCTTTAACCTATGGAATGGAGGCCATCATCCCACTCGAAGTAGGTCTCCCAACCCTTCGGTCTGAATTATTTGAAAGCTCCAGTATGAGGAAGCTATCGCGCAAGCACTAGATATGGCAGAGGGCCGAAGAGAGGCAGCGCTGATCAGACTTGAAGCATATCACAGCAGCAGCTCATCAGAAGTTTCAACCAAAAAGTTTTCCCAGGCAATTTATACTAGGAGAATTGGTTTGAGGAAAGTCATGGATCACAAACGGTTGCCTGGTGAGGGCAAACTTGGCCGAACTGGGAAGGTCCCTATAAAATCACAGCCGTTATTGGAAATGGAGCTTACTACCTAGAGGATCTGAATGACAAAGCAATACCTCGGCCCTGGAACGTAGTGTAGACACCCATTTTTGACCGACCTTAAGACTCAGACGTCACCGATTGAGCGCTCGGTGATGTTGCATACTGTGCTCATTCAGAAGTCTCAGAGTCGCGGCCGTGCGCCCCGCCTCCGACTTCCCGAATCCTCTTCTATACCTTGTCTCGGTTTGCGAACCAGACTCGGTTTTCTCTGTTTTCTTTCCCAGGAAGGGAGGGTCCTGTAGACTATCTCCGGTGGCCGTGAGCTACTTTTCGTGGCCGTATGGTCATTTTGCCCATTTCGGAGCCCGGTTCCCGTTTCGGGACCGTTAGGCCGTGTGCCTCGGCTCGGAACCGCCCAACCATCTCCGAGTTCTCCGGTTTTTGGCTTGCACCACTGTTTTATAGTTCCGAGGAACCCTGGGGCCTCTGATGCCCACTTCGCAGCCGAACACCACTTCCGGTGCCCGGCAGCCGGTTTTCGGGACCCCGAACTGCGTGATTTGGGCCCCGAGCTTTCATTTCGCATCAGGTTTCTCCGGTTCTTGGCTAGTATCTCTGTTTTATCATTTTGAGGAACACTGGGGCCCCCGATGCCCACTTCGTGGCCGTATGCCACTTTCGGTGCTTATAGCCGATTTTCGGGCCCCGAATTGCGCGGTTTGGGCCCCGAGCATTCATTTTGTATCAGTTTTCTCTGATTTTTGGCAGGAACCTCTGTTTTGTCATTCCGAGGGACACTGGGGTTGCAGATACCCACTTCGCTGCCGAACACCACTTCCGGCACCCGCAGCCCATTTTCGGGATCCCGAATGGCTCGGTTTTGGCCCCGAGCGTTCATTTCTCATTAGTTTTTGTTCAATTTTGGCAGGTACCTCTGTTTCAACATTGGGAAGATCACTGGAGGGTAGGAGGCCAGCAATTATCCCAGATAACCAGTTCGCTCCTCCGGCGCCCGTTTTGCTCACTTCCGGGCCAATGTTGAACACCCTAGGCCCATTTTCTTCCGAAACCAAAGCTACATATCTGTGATGAGGGCACATGGGAGGACCCTAAAAACTACTGGTCAGCCAGAAATTGTGAGTTTCATTTTTGGCCTCTCCTTCAAGCTCTATGTTGTGGCTCCTGCTTCAGTGTTGCCAAATTTCAACCTTGGATCCTTGTTCTACACATCTTGGAGGACACAAAAAGTTGGTGGTCGGCCAGCAATTGTTGATTTCATTTTTGAGCCTCTTCTTCAAGCTCTATGTTGTGACTTCTGCTTCAGAGTTGCCAGATTCCGACCCTGGGCCTTATTCTACACACTTGGGAGGACACTACTGTATGGTGGTCGGCCAGAAATTCTTGAGTTCATTTTTGGGCATGGCGGCCGGCCAGGGGAGTGGCTGGCCGACCAGGTGGGGTGGCCGGCCGGCCACCTTGCAGAAAACCACCTGGCCGGCCAGCTTCTTGCTTTCCAGCTCAGCACAGCTGTCCGGATATTTTTGCCAAATATCTCCCCCATCCGGGGGATATTTTGGGAGGGAAAGCTTGGATGCTTTGCCCTCCCCTTTTACACCTTGTTTTGCCTATTTAAAGGAACCAAGGGCTCCTTTGCCTAGGTTAAAAATTTGTCTTCAAGAACACTTAAGCAAAAACCCTAATCTCCATAGCCAAAACTTCAAAAAAGCTTCAGTCTTGCTGATTTCTTCATCAAACCTTAGCTCCACCATCCAACACTACCATTCCAGCAGCTAGGAAGTGAATTTCAGAGGTTGAGAAGCCACAAATCCAAGCCAAAAAGCAAAGAAAGACAAGTCTTCAAGGGTAAGTATTCAAAACCAACTTTTGGGGCTTTTTCTTGATCCTTTTTTATACTCTAATTGGTTGAGAATTGGGGCTCCGACCCCTACTGCTTTTGTGCTCATTTTGAGCCCCTCTACAACATTGTAGAAGGGCTCAACTTCATTTGGTATTTGTATATACTAGTTCCTTCAATATTCATCAAGATTGTCACATTTTTGCATGCTAAAATTGACCTATTTGTGTTGGTTTTTGGGGTCCGACCCCTACTGCTTTCTGCTATTTGAGCCCCTCTACAACATTGTAGAGGAGCTCAACTCATTTGGCCTATCTACTAGTTCCTTCATTCATCAAGATTGCCATTTTTGCATCTAAAATTGACCTATTTGTGTTTGTTTTTGGGGTCCGAACCTACTGCTTTCTTGCTTATTTTGAGCCCCTCTACAACATTGTGAGCTCAACTTTGGCCATTATATCTACTAGTTCCTTCAATTTCATCAAGTATGCCATATTTTGTATCCAATTTTTGACCTATTTGTGTTTGTTTTTGGACTTCGACCCCTACTGGTTTTGGTCTTATTTTGACCCCCTTTACATGTTTCATGAAGAAGGTTTGGTCATTTGATGTATAGATTGCATGTCTTGTGTTATACCCTTTTGCGGCTCCATTTTGCCTTCCATTTTTGCATGTTTGTCTTATGATTTAGAGGCTGCCATCTTCTGCATATATGCTTATTTTGGTCCTCTTTGATGTTGTAGAAGAAAGTTTGTCCATTTGCATTTTCTATATACCATCTCCCTTTATAATGCTCTTTTGGCCATTAATCTTGCGAGCTATTGTTGCCATATCTGTGCTTGCATTTTGGCCATGTTTATTACTGAAAAAATGCCATATTCGGGACTGCCTTGCTACTGTTATTGCTGCCATGATCATATTTTGCATGTTTAGCATGGCCGTAGGCCATTTCGGGGCTTAATTTCACATTTTCGGGATGATTGCATGCTTCGGTTGTTATTCCGTATCATTTCGGGGCTGTTTTACATCATTTGTGAGTGCTGAAATTCCATTGCCATGCTTGCATATCATTTCCCTTGTCATTCCGCCTTGCCTCGGTTTGCGCGCCGTGGGCGCGCACTTCGAGGCGCTCCGTTTTCGTCACCGGCATCTGATGTGAGTGTGGCTGAGGCCCTCTCATGTTAGTGTAAGCCCAATCTACATTTTTCATGCCTGTATGTCATCGCCTCGGTGTGCGTGCCTGTGGGCACACATTTCGAGGCACTTCGGTTTTATCCGATTTTCTCATTTTATCATCGCCTCGGTGTGCGTGCCTGTGGGCACACATTTCGAGGCACTTCGGTTTTATCCGATTTTCTCATTTTATCATCGCCTCGGTGTGCGTGCCTGTGGGCACACATTTCGAGGCACTCGGTTTTATCCGATTTTCTCATTTATCATCGCCTCGGTGTGCGTGCCTGTGGGCACACATTTCGAGGCACTTCGGTTTTATCCGATTTTCTCATTTTATCATCGCCTCGGTGTGCGTGCCTGTGGGCACACATTTCGAGGCACTTCGGTTTTATCCGATTTCTCATTTTATCATCGCCTCGGTGTGCGTGCCTGTGGGCACACATTTCGAGGCACTTCGGTTTTATCCGATTTCTCATTTATCATCGCCTCGGTGTGCGTGCCTGTGGGCACACATTTCGAGGCACTTCGGTTTATCCGATTTCCTCATTTTATCATCGCCTCGGTGTGCGTGCCTGTGGGCACACATTTCGAGGCACTTCGGTTTTATCCATTTTCTCATTTTATCATCGCCTCGGTGTGCGTGCCTGTGGCACACATTTCGAGGCACTTCGGTTTTATCCGATTTCCACATTGTATCATTGCCTCGGTGTGCGTGCCCGTGTGCACGCATTTCGAGACACGGCTTTATCCGATTTGCATTTCACATCATCGCCTCGTTCGCGTGCCCGCGTGCACGCTTTTCGAGGCGTCTCATTTTCATCTCATTTCCATCTCATTTTCATAGCATCGTGCATGCTAGTTGTATGTTAGTTGCATTTCATGCATATCATGCATATTGCACAGGAAACGAGGCACGTTTCGTACTCCGAGTAACGGAACGGGTCTCAATTCCCAGTCACCGACACTCCGGATTATCCATGATGGAGTTTAGGTTTGTTTTAGCATTCATCTGCATTCATCCCTATATTGAGTTGTGCAATTCGACTCCTCGGCCATCATGCATCGATATGCGTGATTGGTGGCACGAGGATCGAGGCATGCATATATTTGTGAAATACACTGCTATGCCCTTTTCCTGCTCTCTGTTGCAGCAAATTCAAGAATAGCAACTTTCGGAGTCGGCGCGCATTTCGAGAAACACTGCAAACAGAGGCTAATCAGGGCATCCAGTGGATTTCCGCGCCAGGCAGCCCAACATACGCAGCCATCAGAAGCAAGGCAGTCCCTGGCTTGCATGCCAGTTTTACTGCTTTGTAATTAATTGTTAATTAATTAGAATTTTGATATTTCGGACTGTAATATTCTTTATTTCGGACTGTATATTTATTCGGACCCTCTGCGCGAGGGCACAACTGTAATAAGTGTGGGTGTGTGTGATGTATGTCTTCCAACCCCATTTCTTTCTCCCTTTTATTTACCCGCTTACGATGGTTAGATATAGGGCATATTTCAATTAGCATACAGTATGACAGCATGTTTGCATCATTCATCTGTTTTGCACGCACCGGGCTCGGCGCATCATACAAACTGCATTTGTATTTCAATTCCAAATTGAATACATGTTAGCTGTAGCATTTCATATGCCATGTTTAGAATAGCCGAGCCTGCTATAGTTGCATTTTGCATGTGTTGCATTAGGCATTCTGTATACTTAGGATCCATGCATGATTTCTAATCGGTTCTGTTTTGGCTTGGAGTACTAGGTGAGTTTTATGCTTTAGCATCCTTGCATGCGTGTGAGTGTTGCCATGATAGCATGCTTGCCATGAGGCTATGTGCTTATGTGATATAACTGCCTTGAATGCCTGTGGGTGGAGGTTGAGTTATCTGAATTGGGACAATGCATGACTGTTTGTTTTAAGCCCACTAGATAGTGGCAACATCATGTTTTCTAAGCCCACCCGAGGGTGGCAAATCCGCATTTTAGCCTACCTGCGGGTAGCACCATCACACAATTTCAAACAAACAAACATGAAATGTTTTGTTCCAATTCAGACGGCCCAGTCTATACTTGTTTGCTGCGAGCATCACATAGTAATCCTAGGCTAATAATCGGAATAAGAACTCACAAAGTTTTCAAAAACAGATATCATGGTTAGTAGAGGCCGGTCTTTGACCGGGCGAGCGGGGTGCTCACGATGTGACCTTCCCCAATCGTACCCGAGTTCCCGAGCCAACTTTGGTGATGACGGACACGTGGCCTTTGGCACTGAGTTAGGGTTTCCTAAATTTCCCATTTAAAAAATATTTAGGTGGCGACTCTGTTATCTGGCAAAGCAGTCCATGTTTGGCACTTCTTTCAAAAAATCAGTTTTTCTCAAAACGATTTGCCGGATTTGGACTCTTTGGTTCGAGATTTAGAACCGCAACAAAATCGAGTCCGAACTGTAGCGAGGTCCCCCGCGGGCGTTGTTACAGTTTCTGGCGACTCTGCTGGGGATTTAGAGAACTTGACTCGAACTCATGATATCTGCTTTTGACTACACTTGTGTGTTTCTTTGCATTGCATTTGCATTGGTGCGCCTAGGACACCGTGTTTGCCATATGCCATTCCCGAACGATTTGCCGGAGGCTTGTCTTGTCAAGTCATGTCCGTAAGGCTGATCGGCTCTGGGCTCTGACAGCATGGGAACACAAACCCCGGTTTTACCGGGGCACCCTTTTTGACCATTCGACCTAGTGCATATTCGGATCCATAGTGACCATTCCAAACTAGGACAGGTTGCTTACCCGTTTATAGGTTGTTTGAAGCCGCTGCGTGCGTAGTGAACCCTAGCTCCTGACAAAATAGGACAGGGAAACCCTACCCCAACATAGGGGTGTTTTGGCTCTACTTATCTGTTATGTGCTTGTTAGAGTGCGTCTCTACAGGGAATGCATGTATCAGTTATGAGTTTGGGCATCAGGCCTGCGGGCATCAGTGTGAGTTTGGACATCAGGCCTGCGGGCATCAGTTCATCATTTTGGCACGTTACGCCTGCGGGCATCAGTCAGTTATTTGAGAATCAGTTGTCTGCGGATATCAGATTCAGTTTTGGGAACAGTAATACAGGAATAGTGATCAGTGGTTGAGGACAGTGTATTTCCAGCTTATTAACTGCGTGTTGTATGCCCGACTGTGTGTTGTGTGTATTTAAATTAAGCGTTATGCTGTCCGTTTTTCTGGTCATTTATTTCTGCTTTATTATCTTTTTGCTAGGACAGTTTGTCGCACGATTGCTTCCGAGCCAGTCGATACTCCCCAAGCAATTTGGACACGAGGTCGCCGACTCAACCGATCCGAGGATCTAGTTGACGGACATCCAGTGTTCCGCTCTTTACCCCCAATCACCAGGAGAAGGCCGAAAAGGCACAGTGTGTCAGAGCACAGATCACCGGAACAGCAGTCTACTCTAGTGTCAGACAGTCGGGTTGAGATTCCTGTTTCTGCTATAGAGGTACACTTGCCGGTTACTCAGATGGAACAACAGAATACAGCAATGGAGGCGATGATGCGCCAGATGAGTGAAAGTATGAAGCAAATGCAAGATGATGCTATCCGCCAGGCGGAATTTTCCAAACAGCAGGCCGCTGTCATGGCCCAACAGTCTGAGTTGATCACCAGATTACAACAGCAGAACGCTGCATCTGCTTCACACCAGGTCCTTCCTCCACCAGGGGCACAGCAGGTTCCTCCACCACCCGGGGCCCCATTACCTGAACAGATATCTACTGGCCAGAATGCCCCTCCAAATCTGCAGAATACACAAGCTACCCTCCCAAATCCACAAAATGCTCTGCCAAACCCACAAAACACCCAAGAGGACACGGGTCTTCCAACGGGGCTGGCTCCGCCCCCCGCTTCTACCACAACTGTCCAAAAACATTACACCTAACTACCCGGACGCTCCATTTGAGTTTGAGGTAGACCAGACAGCTCTGAAATTGAGCAAGTTGGAAAAACTCTTCAAGAAATCACAGGGGGTGAAGGCCATCCCAGATATTGAAGACGGCTATACTGATGTGGCCGTGACATTGCCGGACAGATTTAAGATGCCCCAGATCGATCGCTTTGATGGATCCGGGACCCCATGGTCCACCTCCGGCTATTTTCAGACATCTTAAGACCAATGGGCCTAACCCGACCGCAAAAGCTTTCCTTGTTCGGTCGAACTTTATCGGGCGTGGCATCCACTTGGTATGCAAAGCTGGAGGACGATGTGAAGACAAACTGGGATGAGATGGCCGAGGCCTTCGTGGCACAATATTCATATAACACGCAGATCGAGATTACCACGCGTGATCTCGAGACAACGAGGCAGGAGCCCAAAGAATCTTTTTCTGACTTTGTAACCCGGTGGAGGGCGAAGGCATCGATGATGACCTTAAGACCAACAGATAGAGATCAGATCCGGATGATTGTGCGCAATCTCCAGCCGGCGTTAATGAAGAAGATGATTGTAGTCCCTTTCCCCACTTTCGCAGATCTACATGATATGGGGATGCAAATAGAGGATGCGATGAAGCAGGGTCTGTTTGACCAAGATCGGGATCAGCCCCGAAGAACATTTAATCGGAATACCAATGCAGGCCCGAGTGGCTCTGCCAATACAAGAACTTCAGAGGTCGGAATGGTCACCACCAATCCCCCTTCCCAAACAAGGCCCGCAGCGGCCACACCTTTTTCTGATGCCTCTGGGAGCGGTAACCAAGCTTCAAGGTACCAACCCAGGGGTCAACGAACCTTCTCTCCACTACATATGCCTTTATCCAAAGTCCTCGGGTTCTAGTTAGAAAAGGGCATCTGAAACCCTTGGAACCGAGGCCCCCACCAAATCCACTCCCCCCTTCCTATAACCCAGCCAAATATTGCAAATACCACCAGCAGCATGGTCATGACACAGACCAGTGTTATCGGCTGCGTCATGAGATTCAGGACCTCATTGACAAAAATATCATTCTACCCCCTGAGGACCCAATGTCACAAACAACCCACTCCCCAAACACAACCAAGATCCACCCAAAAGAGTCAACCTCATCCAAACTGGGGCGTGTCTTACGACCCTAGTATCTATATAACTCCCTCCCACCTACCCAAGCCGGAGGTGATCCTCCCTGATAGCACGGACTTGTGCATGGTGGACACCTCCACAACCCAACCTGAGCCAAAGGTGGTGACCACCGAGAATGGAACGGGGCAGGCTTCCGAGGAGAGCAAAACTGTTGAGTCTGGGGTGGAGCAATTTGAGAATTTAGCTGGCGGAGCTTATGATCCGAGTCGATATATCTTGCCAATAAGCCAACCTAAGCTGAGTATGGGGTTGCCAGAGAAGGCTGAGTTGTGTATGATCCGGGGGGATAAACTTGAATCAGCGGATGATTTGACTGCGGCGGAAGAGGACTTCGCCAACCTTCAATTTTTCAACGATCAGGAATCGGGTGATGCATCAATTAACTGGTTCGAATACGAGGAGTCAGCAGAAGTCGTCGGGTGGTTGGATGATCAGCCTGATATTGTACCATTTGTGGCCGGAAGGGCCGAGGATCAGATTGAATTGCCGGAGAGCGCCGGTACGAAGAATTTCGCTCGGGACCAAGACAATTTGAAAACTGAACAACTGACACTAGAGGAGCAAGAAAGGAGATGGGATTCTGAGAGAGTCCGAAAAGCAAAGAATCATGAGGAAGTTGAGAGTGCTGTGGGCACGAAAACTGAACATGCTGTGAGCGTGTCGAATGAAAATGCTGAAGCACAAACAAGCCGGAACCAGACAGGTGCCTGCTAGATGCTAATGGAATGTGGTGGGAGGATGACGACTTGTATCTGGCCCACACAGACGAAGACTGGGCAGGTGGCCAACCAGACAGCACCTGGTACCTCGAGGAAGTGGACCATATGACTAGAAGTGGGCGGTATTTCAAGCCCCACACCTTGATCAACCCGAGGCATCAGGGAAAGATAAGGAGGCAGAAAAACAGAGAGAGAAGCAAGTTGAAGAAGAGGCTGTACTGAAGCAGCTAAAGAAAATACAAGCAGACATCTCCATCTGGGGACTGCTTATGGCTTCCAGGGTACACAGACAGGCTGTCCTTTCTGCTATGGACAAAGCCAAACTTTCCATTGAAACTACCCCGAACAGCTAGTTGGTTTGGTCTTCCCGGGAGGAGGTTCCCCGG
>JAPPVO010002363.1:0-16699 GCA_030407325.1 Camellia japonica
AATTATTCCACATCTCATCAAATATGAACAACTACACTAGTTTTCATATCATAATCACGTCCAGTAACCTCCAAGGTCCATTTCTAATCGTGTCGGTTTTATTCCAACAGATACATTAAGCAAAATAATACTGTTAATGCCCAAGAAAACATCATTTTATTTCCAAACTCATTCTCCAAGCATTATTCAATAATGACATCCTATTTTGATCAAAATCCCCAAAAGTTAAACATAATTTCTTTGTTTTCTTTAAAACTGCTTTTGGTCGCAAAGTAAAAATTTCAAGACCAATCGAATCGAAGTCCGTTTTTGTTCAAATTTAAAACATAACTCTTTCATAACCTTACAAACATATTCCAAGTTTACACTTTCGCAATTTGGGCATCAACTTTTTATTTTTCTCAAACTTTCCCTTTTAAGCAATAAATCACAAATTTCCAAAAAATTCTAATTAAATTATATACAACTCTAAGCTCCATATAATCAAGTAAAAGTACATAAAGAAGTGTAGGAAAAATCCCTACCTCGATCCAAGAGTTTCCAAGAAAATAAAAATTTCAACGACAAAATTTTGATTCGTTAGATTAAATCGGAGCCTTCGGAACCCTCTACAATTTGATCTATGGAACTAGGGTCTAAAACCTAATAGGTTTTGATGAATCAAGGATTTTATATAATAAAAAAAAATAACCAAAGAAAAAAAAAATTCAGAAGGAGAGAGATAACCGAGAGAAAAAGGCATTTGACGGAAACAAACAAAAGCAATCAAAAGTCTCCTTATTTCTCTGCCTTGTGCTGGCAGAGAAATTGATTAAAAAAGTATATATAAACAAAAGCTAAGCAAGTGGCAAACCAATCACCCAAACAAGGCATGGTTAGCAGACCCCACGTGGTTCTGTCCTCAAAATTGATATAAATATCTACAATTAAAATTATGATTTAGCAAAATTATAAAATTTTGTAACATAAAATTATATAAAATGGTATAATTTTTGTTATCAAAAATATAACTCTCATTTAATGGTATACATCATAAATATTCAAACTCTTTTATGATAATTAAATAATAATAATAATAAAACCATAACAATATTACATGGTTACTAACGGGTCACGATTCAATCAATTGGGTCCAAAATGAATGGAGTTTAATAATTTAAAATAAATCCCCAATTGAAATTAAAATATAAATTCAATTTGATTCAACTCGTTACAGTAGGTGTTCATCCCAATTACCCTTGAGGTCTAACACACACATCCGTTGTATGTCTTCCAAAGTCTGAATTGTTTTTCGGATTGCCTATTAGTTTGCGGGTGATAAACAGTGCTAAACTTTAGTGTTGTTCCCAAAGCTTCTTGCAATTTGTTCTAGAAGTGAGATACGAAGCGGGGGTCTCGGTCAGACACGATTGAAACTGGGGTACCATGCAATCGAATGATTTCTTTGATGTATAGAGTGGTGAACTTAGTAAGGAAGTATGTGATTTTGATTGGTAAGAAATGTGCCGATTTTGTCAATCGGTCTACTATAACCCATATCGCATCATTCTTTGAAACTAACTGTGGTAGCCTGACCACGAAGTCCATAGTAATGTGCTCCCATTTCCATTCAGGAATAGGGAGTGGTTGCAGCATTCCTGCAGGTCTTTGATGTTCTGCTTTAATACGTTGACATTGCAAGCATTTGAAGACGTGGCTTGCTATGTCTCTTTCATTCCTGTCCACCAATAGTGTTCCCTCAAATTATGATACATCTTGGTGTTGCCAGGATGGACTGCAAACCTCGAGCTATGAGCCTTCACTAATATCTTTTTCTTGAGTGCTAGAATGTCGGGTATGGAAATTCGATTTCGAAATTTTAGTATCCCATTGCTTATAGTGAGCCAGGATTAGGAGTAGTTTTTTGCTCCTCGTACTTTTTCTTCAAAAGTTTGTCTTCACATTGGCGTGCTTTAATTTCTTCAATCAATGTGGGTTCCACGATTACATTGGCGAGTAGTCCATTGATCTTATGAGGGACAAAGATATATGCCAAACTTTTGGTAGTCCTTCGACTTAATGCGTCTGCTACCATGTTAGCTTTGGCCAGATGGTGATAGATCTCTACATTGTAGTCTTTCATAAATTCTAGCCATCGACGTTGCCGCATATTCAGTTCCTTATGCGTAGACAGATATTTAAGACTCTTGTGATCTTTGTAAATCTCGCAGGTTGCACCGTAGAGATAATGACGCCAGATCTTGAGGGCGAAGATTACTGCAGCCAATTCTAGATTGTGAATTGGGTAGTTCTTGTGAGTCTTTAGTTGTCACGAGGCATATGCAGTGACTTTCCCATTTTGCATAAGAATGCAACCCAAACCATTGTATGAGGCATCTCTATAAATTACGAACCCATTAGTTCCCATGGGGAGTGCTAGTATAGGAGCTGTCACAAGCCTGTTTTTCAACTCTTGGAAGCAACGTTCTTGCTTGTCAGTCCATTCAAAGGTGTGTTCTTCTGACTAAGCTTTGTCAAGGGTGATGCTATCTTTGAGAAATCTTGAACGAAGCATCGGTAATAGTGGCTAGACCCAATAAGTTTTGAATCTCGTGGCCAATCCACAATTGCTGTAACTTTGTGGGGGTCAATTGAGATACCATCCTTATTAATGACGTGACCAAGGAAGTGTACACTAGTGATCCAGATTTCGCATTTCTTCAACTTGGCATAAAGTTTGTGATCACATAGTGTTTCAGCATTGTTCGTAAGTGTTGCTCATGATCCTCCGGTGACTTGGAGTATACAAGAATGTTGTCAATGAAGACGATGACGAACTCATCAAGATATGGTTTGAACACTCACTTCATGAGGTCCATGAAGGCCGCTGGAGCATTTGTGATGCCAAATGGCATGACGAGAAATTCATAGTGCCTGTAACATGTTCTGAATGCAGTCTTCTCGATGCTTTCCGTTTTGACTTTTAGTTGATGATAGCCGGAACGTAAGTCGATTTTGGAGAATACTTTGGGGCCTTGAAGTTGGTCAAACAAGTCGTCAATTCTTGGCAAGGGGTATCGGTTCTTGATGGTGACTTTGTTAGCTTCCGGTAATCGATGCACAACCTCATCGTGCCATCCTTTTTCTTTATGAACAGTACTGGAGCTCCATATGGTGAGGTACTTGGTCGAATGAAGCCTTTGTCCAAGAGTTCCTGGAGTTGGGTTTTTAGTTCCTCCAATTCTATCAATGGCATGAGGTAAGGGATTTTGGAGACTGGTTGTGTATTGGGTTAAGTGTCGATAGTGAATTCAATTTCTCGATCAACTACAGTACCAGGTAAGTCTTCAGGGAAAACGTCAGGAAATTCTCGAAACAATAGGCATTGAATCGAGTGTTGGGTCTATTTGTTGAGCGTCGACCACATAACAAATACAACCACTACAACCTTTTCTCTAAAGTCATTGGGCTATCACGGAGGATATCAAATACGAAGGGGTAGAAACTCCAGTTCCTTCGAAGACCAGCTCGCGTTGGTCAGGTAACCGAAGAAAGACCTTTTTGGTCGTACAGTCAATAGAGGCATGGTTGGCAGCAAGCCAATCCATTCCTAAGATTATGTCGAAGCTACTCATGCAGAGTGGAATCAGATCGACATACAAAGTTTCACCTTTTAGGGATATAACACAGGACTTGTATACCTTTGTACTAAGCGTGGAGACACCAGATAGAAAAGCCACAGATAATGCATATCCCAATGGTTCAGGTGTTGATGTTAACTTGGGAACAAAGTGTAGTGCAACAAAAGTATAGCGACCCCGGTCTTTTCCCATTCGGTTGTTGTATCCGGACTTATGTTCCGTAGATCCTGTTGTTATAGTATTGTTGTTGTTGTCCTCTAAATTCCTTATTCATGAGTTATTGGATGTATTGGGCAGGTTTGTTACAGGTGGGTTGGGTTAGAAACCAAGTGTTGCTGTCCAGATTTCTGGACCGTCGCTCGAGCGAGGAGTTGGTCGCTCGAGCGAGCTCTTGTTTGGTCCTTCGCTCGAGCCAGGGTTTCTTAGCTCGAGCGAGCGACTGCGTCTAGTATAGACCTGAGAGCTGTATTGTGTTGGCTCGAGCGAGCTTCCTTCGCTCGAGCGAGTTTCGAGTTCTTCGCTCGAGCGATCATTCTGTCGCTCGAGCGTGCTTCTGGGTTGCAGACTTGAAGCATTGCATTCTTGGCTCGAGCGAGACTTTCTTCGCTCGAGCGAGACTTTCTTGTGTCTGGTCGCTCGAGCGACCATCCTTCGCTCGAGCGAGCCTGTCGGGTTTAAACAGGCAGCAGCGGTTTTTAAAACATTTTTCACCCTCTTTTGATTCCAGAACCCTAGGTACGACTTCTCTCTCCCTCTACACACCTTCTCTTTTAGGTTTCATCTATTTTTAGGGTGTTTATACCCTAGGCTCTTTATTAAAAAGATAGAGTGAGTCGAGGGCTTCCTTTTAATCTGAACAATCTTGGGTTTGGAGCACTTTGGATTTTCGTCATCTTCTCCATTCGAGTTCTTCGCTTCGAGGTAGGGATTTCCTACTCCATCTTATAAGTTTTGTTCTAAGTTTTGGTATTTTGATAGGTTGGGGGTATTTTGGTAATTTTGGGAAAAACCCTAGTTGTTTTAATGAATTAATTTGTATAATTAATTTAAGGAGAATTGAGGAATTTATTGATTTAATGGTGTAGTTGGATAATTTAAATCACTTGCCTATTGAATTGTTGATATATTTATTTCCAGTCTAGAGAAATAACTGTTTTGGGCTATCGGTGGAGGATAGTCGTGATTGTTGTAGACATTGCATGTGGATTAGGGATAACTGAAACTAATCACATTGGTTAAGTCATTAATTTTGACTATTGAATTAATACAGAAAATACGTGTATTGATTGAGCATTGCATTTGCATATTGTGTGGGAGGAGATAGGGGATGTACTCCACGGTTTAGGGGAAGATAGGGGATGGACCTCTAAACCGGATTTTGTTTGGGAGGAGATAGGGGATGGACTCCATTAGCATCACTATTATGTGTGCTTATTGATATTGAAGTGTTTTTACATGTTATTGATACAGTACTAAAATGTGTATTAAACGGGAAGTATGAAGTGTTTTGATATGAGCCTGAGTCTCATTTGTTTGGTTGATATTAGAAGTAATGTGAATATGATATATACAGTTCACTGTTGTAAGTTGGCCAGGTTCTGAGCCATATTGATAATAATGGAAAGTGAAACGTGTCATAGACATTAGTGTCATGAGATTGTATAATGATATAATTGATTATCTTGGTTAACCATCTATTGAATGCTATTGCTTTATTCAATGCTTATATTTGGTTTAGTACATTTCTACTGGGTGTGGCTCACCCTATATGGGAACATCATTTTCAGGTCCAGGTGATAAGCTACCTCCAAGGACTTAGCTTGGAAGGATTTGGATTCTGAAGACTATCTTTAGTTATTTGTTTTATTTGATAGTACATGTAAACATTCAAGCCTAGGGCTTTATTTGTATTTGAATTAGAACTCATATCCTTGTGTCCAAGTGTTGGCTTGGGAAGATGTAAGCCAGTAGGGCATTTAATTTGATGTTACATGTAATGTTTTCTATTTAGTAATACTCTGATGAATGAGATAACGAATTGTTTTCTTTTAATATTGCATGTCAATGATATATATATAATGGGTTTATTTTGAGGACGTTACAAAAAGAATGAGTGGAATCAGAGTCAAAGAGAACATGAGCGAAGTGACCATAGACAGAAAGTGTACCTGACACAACGTTCTCCGTAGCATTGGAATTTCCGGGTACTAACGCAAAAGCTCTCCCTTGGCGCCTCTGTTCCTTCTTTCCTCCCATGGTGGTTTCTGGTTTCTAAGCTAGTTCAGAGGTACCTATCACAGAGTTGGTGAATTTTGGGCAGTCTTTCATTACATGGCCAACTTGGCCACATCTATAACATGCTCCTATTGCTCGATAGCACTGTCCTCTATGAGTTTTTTCGTAACTCGAACAATTCGGAATGGTGCTACCACTGGGAATAGTAAAAATTTGGTTGGTTGAAGCAGTTGAGCTAGTAGATTCGGGATTTACTTTCTTTGGTGGGGCTACCCTTGATCCTCCGATTGGTTCCCAAAACCACTTCTTTTGACCCCCTCCACTTGAACGTGCAGTTTTAATTCCTTTTTCAACGATGTATGCTTGATCCACCACCTCTGCATACGTTGGTAGTTTCAGAACCTCAAGCCTATCTTTGATTTCTGCATCTAATCCTACTTCCAATTTCCTTGCTTTTCGGGCTTCTGTCGGAATAACATATGGTGCAAATCGTGCTAGTCATGTGAACTTACTTTCGTATTTTGCCACCAACATTGTTCCTTGCCTCAAATGTAGGAACTTGGATGCCTTCTACTCCCGTAGTGATTTTGGAAAATACTTTTCATAGAACACCACTAGGAATCTTGCTCAAGTCATGATCTCTTCATTTTCTAAGGTGAAAAGCCACCATTCCTGCGTATCTTCCTTGAAAGTGAAAGTAGCGAAGGACACTTTCTGTTCTTCTGTGCAGGATAGGGCACAAAAATCTTTTCCATTTCTTTAACCCAAGCTTCAGCTAGCAATGGGTTTGAACCTCCTGTGAACGTGAAGGTTTCAGGTCTTGGAACTATTTAATCGTAGTTATCCCTTCTCGATGTTCTGGTGATCCATTGTTCTGCAAGGCTTGCAAGAAACTAGTAATAGCTCTTTCCACAATCCTTTCCAGTGGATTGACTCCATTGGATGATGATTCGATACCATTTCCATCGTTAGCCATAGCTATAAATTAATAATTTTAATAAACGTGGTGCATGATTTCCTACTAATTACCTAAATTAAAACATATTCACATAATGTACAAAACATAGACAATGTATACATTATTCACGAAACACCAGTTTTATTAATATATAATGGTGTTGGTACATCACTTGTAGTTTTGTCAATTTAGTCCTAACCCTCCATGACAAAACGGGTTAGAAATAGGTCATGGTCAGCTCACTTGGACACGAAACACAAGGAAAAAGAAAAACACAAAAACAACAAAAGAAAGGATTTTGTTGTCAGGATCTTAGGTTGAAAATAGCCATGGGTATTGGAGTTGCATGTGATGCTCAAACTCCCAACTGCTTTGCTCGATGCCAAAGCATCGCCATACCACCTCTACTTGGAACATGGGGATGTTTGCCTCATAACCCCACAGTTGTCGTCCTGTGATACGCACAAGCACCTCTACATACGTCATAATATCACCAAAGTCAACCGTTTGAGGGGGAGGGACTTTTGCTTGAATATGATCACTTAAGAAGGCATTTCCTCGTCGAGTCATAAACTTTGAAGGTAAAGGTACCACTAAATAGCGAGGATATCCCTGACTCGAGGCCATGCCTACCGCCCGTGTAGGCCCCAAAAACCTGTCTAGGGTACTCATAGCGTCAACCCTCCACCACTGCGTATCTACTTCTGTGGGGGTGGCCCTTAAGTCTATTAGTCGGCCCATAAGTCGGTTGAGGGTCGGGTCTGCCTGTCTAGCTATTGCTTCTGAATCGCCTATTTCCTCTGGTAAGTTTAGAACATAATTGTTATTTTCAAAAATTCCTTCAATGTCCGGGGAATCAAGCCCATACCAAAAAGAGTCACCAAAGTTAAGTTCTGACATTGCTTGCACCACAGGATGCCCAACTTAGCTATAGAACTAAGAAAAGACTTATTACTATACGGACTAAGGTAAGACTATAACCATAAAGACTAAGGTAAGACTATAAGGACCAAGGTAAGTTTTTTTTTAATCTTGTTATAATGGTAAGCGTGTCTTCTCACTGAATGGTATTTTTTTTAATTTAATTTAATTTATTTATTTTTTAATCATTGCTCTGATACCACTTTGTCACGATCCATCTCGGTGACCAAGGCTGGATCGCAACTAGCTAATTCTAAAATCCCTCAGAATAATTCCTAGTAATTAAATTAAATAAAGCAACGAAATAAAATAGAAGAGGTAAATAAATATCCGAAGCGTACATGGAAATTATTATTTATGTAACGATATAACATTAGTCGGATAACGATTACAAGAGAAAAAAACACATGATATTTATATCAAATTTGAGGTTCTGATCCATAGGGTAAAACCATCATTCTTTACATTTCTTTTAATAGCTATAAGCACATGACAGAATGAGGAATATTATACTAAGAGTATACGGGTATAAAAATTATCATGGATAATTATTTAGGCTAAACAATGAATAGTTTGGTTTGAATAAATTATTTTTAATAATAGACATATAACACAAAAATCATATAACAGAATAATTATAACTACGGTATAGAACAAAACAGAGGATCAATGGATCCATGACAAATAGAGGGTCACAAAGTGACTAATTAGAGGGCCAAAGGTTATTTAAGTCCCCCAAGGCATAGAACTGTCAGAAGGTCACTAAAGCGATAATTTAAAGGGCCAATGGTTATTTAAGTCCCCAAGGCATGGGACCTCCGTGGTGGTACTTATTCAAAACGAATGTTTATAAAATCATTGTCAAATATTTTCTAAAATTTAAACAAACATATCCATGAGTTTCAATTTAAACAAATAAAGTTCAGAAAATAATCCACATAATTGAAACATCAATATAACCATAAAACATAATTTATATAAAATAAATTTGTGGTAACTCAAAACATTCGTAAAATATATTATGGTAACTCAAGACATATATAAAACATATTATTATAGCGATCCCGATTTTGACCCGGTCAACTTACGGGGGTCGAGCTGCCCGGTCAGCTCGCCAAAAGCAAAAATGCAAAATACATTCGAAATTGCTTACGGAAAAGTGTATTTCACGCTCGAGCGGACTATGTTATATCAGTCTGTAAGGGGAGATTTCATATTACTTTTTCAGTTCTCTCTCTCTCTAAAACTCTCCAAAATTTCTAGATCTAGAGCTTCTCTTTCTAGAAATCATCTTCTCTCTTTGATTCCTCCAAATCCGTTGGGACTTAGACCGAAGTTCTTCATCAAAGTTGTGTAACTTCTCGAGGGTTTTGTTGTGTGCGGTGGAGATCGAGTTTCGACATCGTAAATTTTGGGGTTTTATCTCTATTCTTCTTCAATACTTGAGGTAGGGATTTTCTTAGAGTTATATATATATTTTTGCAAGATCTATATGATTTTCGAAATCATCTTTCAATAGCTTTGAAAATTGATTGTTGATTCAAGAAGTTAAGCGATTTTGAAAGTGGGTTTGTCTCTTGTTATTTTAAAATGATTTTATAGGTTTTGATCTGCGTTGATTGAAGAAAAAATGATTTTGGAAAGTTTTCTTTCAAAAGATTGGAGTTGTATAGTTTTGGTGAGAAAACCTAGAATTTGGAGATTTTTTTTTTAAGAGATTGAAAATCCATGAATGATATTGTTATATTTATTTTGTGTGTCAAAATAAATGGATGTTTGGAAAATTGCTTATTTATATTTATATAAATGATGAATTTCAGGGAATATGAGAATTATTGTTCATTTTGGAAATTATTGTTCAAAACGTTGACATAGTCTTGAAATGACTAATTGTTGAGGATACTTGAGAAGAGGGAATTATGTTATTCCTTGGATGATGAATTGGAGTAAAAGTATTTATATTCATCTTGTGTTATTCGCATATCAATTCATTTGATTACATTAAATTTTGAAAGTTGATTTGAAAACTTGCATTGAGAAAAGAATGTTGAGAAACAAGTTTTCATAGAATGGTTTTGGGGTAAATACATTGGTAAGTCTTGATAGGTGGTGTAGATGATATTAAATAAGTTGGCCTGAGAGTCTGGGGTGAAAGACCGAAAACTCGCGCGGATAGCTGTCGAGCCTTCTAGTTAATAACGGTAAAAATGACAATTTGGTAGTACTTGTATAGTCTACTTGCAGACACCGACTTAGGGATTACCAGAGTCGTATTTACTGCCCTCGAAATAAATTGTTAAGTTTTGAACAATTGAAATTGCATGATATCATTGAGCATGATGGTTTTCAAAAGATGAAAATGTGATTTATCTTCAAAAAGGGCATTGCATGGCATGTGCATTTCATCTCTTGAGACTTGTATAAAATGTATATATTTTGTTAAGGATTTCCTACTGGGCTTTATGCTCACCCTACGGGTTTTTTGTGTAGGAAAATATGTGGTGATGTCGCCTAACTAAAGGCGAGGAAATGTGTGTTGAGAATACGAGACTCTTATTTTGCTGCGACTCTATGTGTAAGCCAAGGGCTGTATGTGTGTGGGTTTGAATAACCGTTTTGTGTAACCAGGCTCAAGCCTTGGAAACTTGTAACCCTTGGGGGTATTTATTTGTTTATTTACTTGTTGTTGGATTAATATATTGTTGCATGAAGAACTATTGTATCATGTAATGTAAGTTTGGAGATTTATATTCGATTTTCCTTGAAAGAGCTATGATTGTTGCATTATTATTTGGGCTAGAAATTTGGGGCGTTACAATTATGGTGACACAAGGTATAATATAACTCACCTTAATACAAATTTCTTCTACTTTTATGACCTTTTCACCTCTGCCTATTTGAATTTACCACTCTCCGTACTATCATTGTTCTTATTATTATTTTTTTTTCCTTTGCTCTCAGGTTGTGAGCTTAGGTTCCTATTTATACCATTGCTTGGGTAGATACCACGTTGTTGGCTTATAGCAATGCCACCTCATTTCCCTTAGTAAATTCATGAATCACTTTTCTTTTCCTTTAAGTAGATTCACTGATTCATGGATATCTCAAAAAGGACAACTCATGCAATACTTTAGACCTTATTACCTTATGGCCCACAGATTACTGTAATTACATATTTCATCTTTCTTTTTTTTTCTTCTTCAACACGTAAGTATTCCTAGTTTAAAATTAATTACATTTGAGCACATACCATTAAATATATTATTATTATTATTATTTATTCAATTATTATTATTTTTTTTTTACGAAGTGTTGAATTAAGCAGATGGGGTGTCACATTACTATTCATTAAAAGCAACCTTTGGCTTATAATTTCAAACTTCTGCTTACAAATTTGAAAGGGAAAAAAGTTGTAGCGATGTGTCCATCTCCATGTTGTGATGACCCAAATTTTTTTTTTTTTTAAAAGTAGTCTGTGCATAATTTAATTGAGCAAATTTTCGGATTTGACTATTGTGTAAATTTTGTGCGAAAACAGTTCGATTTTGTATCTTTTTAAAATAGTTTTTGATTTTAGAAAATTATGAAAGTTTTATATGTTGTTCACATATGAGTTTAGCACGTTGGGTAAAATTTTCAGAATTTATTGATGAGTATTTATTTTATGAAAATTCGCAAACTGATTGGTGTTCGGTCTAGTATACAACAAAATTTGAAATTTGAGTTTTGGGTGTTTGGACCATGATTTGAGATAAATTTGTTGGGTCTATTTTGGTAAATAATTGGACCATGTTTGACTTATGGGTGAGACCGATGATTTAGATTTAATTTAATTTGAGTTTGTTTAATAACTCATATTGTGATTGGTAATAACCATATTGGCAGTTGTTATTATTTATTATATAAGATTATAATAAATATTTGATAGTTGATTTTATGGTGTGTACCATATGGTGAAAAATTATATATTTTACAAAGAATGAAAATGTGTATATTTCGTAGTGAGCAAAATATTATCTTTTGTGATGTACAAAAATGTTATATTTTGTGATGAGAAAAATTATATAATTTTATAATTTATATTATAAAATTTTGTTTGAGGTATTATTACAAAAATTATATATTTCTTTTGGGAAAATCAATTTTGGAGAAACGAACCCACTTGGGGTTGTCCCCCACCACACTCTCTCCATTGTCCCATCTTTCTTTTCCCTACCTTTTCTTTTCATTTGTTTTGTTTGAATTGGTAGAGAGATCATCTCTCTTTCTCTCTCTCTCTCTCTCTCTCTATTTCTCCATTGATGCTAAATCTTTGAGCTTGAAATGAGAGTCTTTAGAGTGAGATTTTGCCAAAGTGTTGTACATGAAAGTCGGAGAGCTCGTCGTGATCTTCGCAATGGCGATCTCGGATCCATGATTGGGTGATATTTTTATTTTCAGATTAGCTTTTCTTCATATTTGAGGTAGGGACTTTCTTCATATTTTTACATTAAAGTTATGTTAAGGTTATTTTGAGAAAATATATCATTATGAGAGGTAATGCATATGTATATTTTTTTTTTTCAGATTTTTATTAGGTAATTTTTGGAAGAATAATTATGTTGGAATGTTAAGAAAAGTGGTATTTTGAGGTTGATTTGGGAAGACCACCTTGTGTTGAAATTTTGTTGCTAAAAATCTGAAAATTTAATTTTAATAGTTGTATGGATTGTATTTACATCATATTATGATTAGATAATTTATTCTGAGAAATATTAAGTTGAAATATTTTTTATCTTTGATTTGGAATTTATTTTTGAGAAAAATAAATTTATGTTGATGAATATTGAGTAAATGCTTAAGTTAAGATTATAGAGTTATTTTGGGATAAAAAACTCTAAAAGTGTTATATTCATGATATTTTATAAAAGATGATATGTTGATGCTTGAGTTGTGTTCATTTTTATGAAAATAAAAATGTGAAATGTGGACTTTCAAACTCATAACTGTAGACACCCCATTTTTGACCGTCCTCAAGACTTGGACGTCACCGTTTGAACACTCGGTGATCATCCATGTTTGTGTTCGTCTTGAGTTCTCGGAGGTCTCGGCTACGCGCCTTGCCTCAGGATCTCTCGACTCGACTGTTTTGTGTCTGGTTTTGCACCAAACACTTGTGTTTTGCCTTTGAGGGGCAAGGTAGGGCTTGTTGACCATCCCCACCCATCACCGGCCATGGCTTGAGGCCACCGGCTGTGTTTTGTTGCCACCGGCCAAATATTTGGCCGGCCGGCACTTTAGATGGCCGACCGGCTATCTTTTTTTGGTCAATTGCATTTTTTGCCGGCCGGCTACTGTGCATCTGCTTTTGCAGATATTTTCATGCAGCTGGCATGCACTTGGCTCCCCTCCATACACGTGTATGGAGGGATCTCCCTCTTAGATAGCTTGTCTTGTAAGCTTACAAGATTGAGCTCTATAAGAGGAGGCTTCCTCTCCCTCTTTTAGGGTTACAAAATTTCAGAGGAGAGCTTTGGTTTTTAGGGTTAGCATAATTGTATCTATCCTATATCTATTTCTCTCTCTCTTTTTGCCCTTAAGGTGTTTTAGTCTTAGATTTGCACACAAACACCTAGACTTACACCTTCTCTTGGAGCTGAGGTCCTTGAGGCTTGTTTTTGGAGTTTTGGAGCTGATTTGAACCTAAAGAACCAGCCGGTCTTCCATTTTTGAAGAGGGTCTACAAGGGTAAGACTTTTGTCCCTTTTTACCCCATTTTTTGCATTGTATTTTGCCTACCTTACAACTGTTTTTGAGCTTAACATATAACATAGAAAAGTTCTGTTTTTTAGTGCTCTAAATAGTTTGTTAAGGGTGTTTTAAGTTTTGGGGTTGTTTGACCCCTCTTAAGCCTTGTTAGGCCCTTGTTTTGTGCCATTTTGGTTGAGCTCCGGGACCATTGTGTTTGGGCCTCCTCACCACTGAAATCTTGAGGGATTTCAGAGGTGAGGATGGTGCCTTGAGGTCCCAAGAAGGAGAGGGCCACCCCCTCTCCTTGTTGTCCTTGGAAAAGGCCATTTTTGCTTCTTGAGGGAGCACCATGTTTAAGTGTACGTTGACCATGCCTTAGCTATTTTTTTTGTGCTTATTATGTCATGATTTAGCACTGTTTTGAGTTGGTTTAGGTACACCATACTTGCTTAGCATACATGCCTTGTAATGCCATGATTTGCCTTAATACATGCATAGCATTTAGACTACCATGCTCATGTACTTTGGCCAAGCTTTGTGAAGCTTTTGTGCATGATTTAGTGTGCTTGAGGACTATTTTTGGTTGTTTGGGTCATCCATGCTTTGCTTTGTATAGCCACCATGTAATCCCTCTTGTATGCCTTAAACATTGGCCCCCTCTAGCATGCATTACTTGCATTATTCCAGTGGTTTGGAACCACTTACCATGTTATTTCAGTCCTTATAACATGCCTATATGCTTGCATTTGATGCTCCTTCAATGTGCTAAAAGGTTATTGCCTTATGCTCCATGAATATGCTTCTTTGTATGCTTGCATATTTAGACCATTTAAATGCCATCTAAGTGCATCCTTAGCTTCGCTTAGGTCTGCATTGGACCTGTTTTAAGTCCCCTTAGCCTTGTGAGGCTTGGTTGACTTAGCCTTGGTTTAAGTCCCCTTGGGCTTGCCTTGAATCTTGGACCATTGGTTGCATGCTTAGCTTGCATTAGTAGGTTGATTTGGCATCATTTCCTACATGTTTTTCAGAGCTTACATTGCATGCTAATTGTCCATGTTTGCCTCCTTTTAAGTGTGCTTAGAAGTTGTTCCTTTATGCTTAAGTGTTGGCCCATCAACATGTACATGTGTGTGTGTGTGTGTGTGTGTGTGTGTTGGCCTTCATTTCCATAGCATTGGCCGCTGTTTTAGGCTTGTTTGAGGGCTGCCTAAATTGGTTTAAGTCCATCCCCTTTACTTATTTGCATGCTCACCTTGTATGTTTGCTTGCATACTTGCATATACACATTACATTGCCATGTTGCATCTTAGTTCACATGCTTAGGATTGCATTGCATTGGCATACATGCTTTGCCTCTTGAGTTGAGTATGATAGAGGTTGAGCCCCTTTGTTTGATTATGTGCATTGCATTCCATATCAAAATGCACACTTGATTCTTTGGACCATCATGCATGGAAATGCGCGATTGGTGGCCCGAGAATCGAGAACCATGTCCCTTTGAGTCATAAATATGATAAGGGATGTGGTGGTGCACACATTTGCTTGAAATGCATTGCCATGCCAAGTTTTGTCCTCTGTTGCTGTCAAACCAGTTTCTGCAGGAAGATTTGGCCGGCCGGCCATCTACAGTGCCGACCGGCCATCCATTGTTGGCCGATGGATCAATTTGTGGCCGGTGATCATTTTTCCCAGCCGGTGGTGTTCCCCCTCAGCCGGTGGTGTCCCACAGAACTCAAAGAAGCAACCCTAAGACTTTGGCAGTCTTCAGAGGAGCAGAGCAGGGAAAACAGAGGCAGCTTGCGCATGACAGTGGGCTTCCGAGCGAAACCGACGCATGTGCATTGGACCCTCTTCCCGAGGCTACTTTTTACTGTTTTATTAGATTAGTTAATCTGCTTAACTAGTTTAATTTGTCTGTAATATTTAATTAGCTTGTAGGTTAATTAAGTGTATTATTCTTTCGGTCCCTCCGAGCGAGGGCAAATTTGTAATAAGTGTGGGTGCGTGTGTGCATGCCTTCCAACCCCACTTCTTCCTCCCTTTTACTTACCTGCTTTGATGGTTAGTATTAGGCCATGTTTAATTTAGCATACCTTATGCTATGCATGCGTGCATCATTCATCAGTATTGCATGCACCGGGATCGGCGCATCATGCTAACTGCATAAGTATTTCAAATCTAACTTGAACACATGCTATCTGTGCATTTCATATGTCATCCTTAGATTAGCCGAGCCTATTATAGTGACATTTTGTATGCGCTGCATTAGCCACTTAACATGGACTTGGATCATGCATGATTACTAACATGTTCTTTGTTTTAGCTCGTAGTACATTGTAAGTATTTTATGCTTTAGCATTCGCACGAGTGTGAATGTTAACATGACAGCATGCTTACCATGTGGCTAGATGCTTACGTGATATAAATTGCCTGAATGCCTGTGGGTGAAGGTTGGATTGCTTGAGTTGGAACAACTCATTGAAATCCGTGTTTTAGCCTACTTGCGAATAGTGAATTCCAAAGCGTTTTCCAAACAAACGGATATGCAATGTTTTGTTCCAAGTTAGGCGATCTAGTCTATACTTTTGTGTTGTGCACATCACATAGTAATTCTAGCTAATTAACTGGATTAAGAACACATAACGTTTTCAAAAGAGGATATTATGGTTAGTAGAGGCCGATCTTCGGATCGGGCGAGAGGGGGTGCTCATAGCTGACCTTCCCCAATTGTACCCAAGTTCCCGAGCCGAGGCAACTTTGGTGATGACGGACACGTGGCCTTTGGCACCGAGTCAGGGTTTCCTAAATTTCCCCATAAAAATATTTAGGTGGCGACTCTGTATCTGGCAAAGCAGTCCATGTTTGGCACTTCTTTCAAAATCTGTTTTCTCAAAACGATTTGCCGGATTTGGACTCTTTGGTTCAAGATTAAGAACCGTGACAAAAACGAGTCCGAACTGTGGCATGCATAAGTCCCCCTCCCTCGGGGCGCGTCCATAATAACCTTGAAAATGTTACTATTGGGCATATTTCATAATTTTTTATGTAACTATTATGTTGGTTAAGTAATTTTAGAAAAAGTTGTGAAATTGTTATTGGTAGAGAATTTGGTAAAAATATTACCTCTTTAAATAGCTTGGCATGAAAAATGGTTATGTTGAAATATAGTTATATACATGTTTTTTGTAAGATCTAGATGATTTTCGAAATCATCGTTTGATTTGTTTTGAAAATT
>JAPPVO010002364.1:0-13564 GCA_030407325.1 Camellia japonica
GAGTGTGCGTGAGCACATTATGGAAATGAGGGACATTGCAGCTCGTCTTAAGTCCTTAGAGATTGAGATTTCTGAGTCATTCCTTGTCAATTTCATACTCAATTCTCTCCTGTGGAACATGGAGCATTCCAAATTTCTTACAAAACACAGAAGGAAAAATGGTCTATCAATGAACTTTTGACCATGTGTGTTCAAAAGGAGGAGAGATTGAAGCATGGAAAAGTAGAAAGTGCTCATTTAGCAACACATAAAGGAGGGCAATGGAAAAAGGGCAAAGGTGATCAGAAATGGAAGAAGCTTGGTAAAGTGCCATTTAAAAATCATGGCAATAAGGGTGCATGCTTCTTTTGCAAGAAAAAGGGTCACATGAAGAAAGACTGCCCTAAGTATAAGAAATGGCTTGAGAAGAAAGGTAATCTCATATCTCTTGTGTGTTATGAATCTAATTTTGTTAATACTCATCAATATGATTGGTGGATTGATTCGGGTTCTACAATTCACATTGCTAATACCATGCAGGGCTTCCTCAGCCTAAGGAAACCGACGGGAAGTGAACAATGCATCTATTCGGGCAATGGGACGCATTTGCACGTCGAAGCTGTTGGAACTTTCCGACTTGTTTTGAAAAATGGCTTTGTTTTGGATCTTGAAAACGCATTTTCCATTCCATCTTTTTCAAAAAACTTAATTTCTATTTCTAGACTAGTACCGTTTGGATTTGAATTTCAGTTTGTTGGTGCAAATTTTAGTTTGTTTAAAGACTCTGTTTCTGTAGGATTTGGTACTTTAATTAATGGTTTGTACAAATTAAATCTGGATCTTGTTTTTGAACAAAATCTTTTAACCTTGCATGGTGATATTGGCATTAAGCGTAATATTATTGATGAGTCATCCTCTATTCTTTGGCATAGGAGATTGGGACATATCTCCATTGAGAGAATAAAGAGGTTGGTTAATGATGAAGTCCTTCTGACTCTTGATTTTACCAACTTTGGTACTTGTGTGGACTGTATAAGGGGAAAGCAGACCACCAAGACCAGTAAAGGTGCCAAAAAGAGTGAGGAAATTCTTGGAATCATACACACTGATATTTGTGGACCATTTTCTCCACCTTGTCTGAATGGTCAGAGATATTTTATCTCATTTATTGATGACTTCACACGATACATGTATCTCTACCTCTTGTTTGATAAGGCCGAGGCACTTGATGCCTTTACAGTTTATAAAGCAGAGGTAGAGAAACAAACAGAAAAGAAAATTAAAATTGTGAGGTCAGACAGGGGTGGAGAATATTATGGGAGGTACACAGAATTGGGACAATTACCAAGTCTATTTGCTAAGTTCCTTAAGGAAGAAGGCATTATTGCACAATATTCAATGCCTGGCACACCACAACAAAATGGTGTTGCTGAAAGAAGGAACCGAACACTTATAGACATGGTAAGGAGCATGCTTAGTTATTCTAATGTGTTTATAAATTTATGGAGTGAAGCTTTGAAAACCGCTATGTATATCTTAAACAGGGTTCCATCCAAGGTTGTTTCCAAAACACCATTTGAGTTATGGAAAGGATGGAAGCCAAGTTTAAGACACTTATACGTTTGGGGTTGTCCAGTTGAAGTGAGGGTGTATAACCCACATTTAAAGAAATTGGACCCCAGAACAGTTAGTGGTTTTTTCATAGGCTATGCGGAAAACTCCAAGGGTTACAGATTTTATTGTTCTTAAAATTCACTTAGAATTGTTGAAGCCAGAAATGCTAAGTTTATTGAGGAAGTTGACCCTAGTGGGAGTTTCCCTCGAAAGATAGAGTGGAAGGAATCATGGGATCCGGATACAACACCCATGAATATAGGTGAATTGGTTGTCTTTCAATAGAATCAACCCGATATTCTTGAAAATCAACAAATTCAAGAACTTTCACCACAAGAGGAACAAGTCAACATGGAGCCTGTAGCTCAAGTCCCAATTAAGACTACAGAATTAAGGAGATCCTTACGAGCTAGAAAGTCAGTAATTTCTGGTGATTATTTTGTATACTCAATGGAGTCTGATTTTGACATCGGACCTAAAGATGATCCTATTTCATTTTCCAATGCCATGAATAGGGATGATTCTAAATTATGGTATGATGCCATGAAGGAAGAGTTGGAATCTATGGTTAAGAATCAAGCCTGGGAAATTGTCGAGTTGCCTAAAGGAGTTAAAGCGGTTGGCTGTAAATGGGTCTATAAGACAAAGAAAGACTCAAATGGCAATGTCGAACGATATAAAGCCAACTTGTAGCTAAAGGTTTCACTCAAAGAGAAGGCATCGATTATCATAATACATTTTCTCCGGTTTCAAAAAAGGATTCATTTTTAGAATTATCATGGCATTAGTGGCTCATTTTGATTTAGAGCTATATCAAATGGATGTGAAAATGGCATTTTTAAATGGGGATCTTGAGGAAGAAGTATACATGAACCAACCTGAAGGTTTTTGTTCTGATAAAGATAGTCACGTAGTTTGCAAGCTCAAGAAATCCATATGTGGATTAAAACAAGCTTCCCGATAGTGGTATTTAAAGCTCCACAATGTTATTACTTCATATGGTTTTACGGAGAATGTTGGGGACAACTGTATATACCTTAAGGTTAGTGAGAGCAAATACATTTTTCTAGTTCTATATGTGGATGACATTTTACTTGCATCTAATGATTTGGGATTGTTGCATGATACTAAACAATTTCTTTCTCAAAATTTTGAAATGAAGGATATGGGTGAAGCTTCTTATGTCATTGGCATAGATATTCACAGAGATAGGTCCAAAAGGACATTAGGACTGTCTCATAAAGCCTACATTGAAAGAGTTTTAGAGAAATTCAAGATGAGTGATTGCACTCATAATGTAGCGCCAATTTTAAAGGGTGACAAATTCAGTTTAAGTCAATGTCCGAATAATGATTTGGAAAAGGAACAAATGGTTAGCATTCCCTATGTGTCTGCCGTAGGCAGTTTAATGCATGCTCTGGTTTGTACATGACCTGACATTGCATTTGCAGTTGGGATGCTTGGAAGATACCAAAGCAATCCAGGAATAGAACATTGGAAGGCTGCAAAGAAAATCATGAAGTACTTAAAGGGAACCAAGGATTACATTCTTACTTACAAGCATGTTGACTGTCTTGAGGTGGTTGGATATTCAGACTCGGATTTTGCGGGTTGTCAAGATTTCAGAAAATCCACTTTAGGATATGTCTATCTGCTAGCGGGCGGTGCTGTTTCATGGAAGAGCGCCAAAGAGACGATAATTGCATCGTCAACAATGGAAGCAGAGTTTATAGCCTGCTTTGAAGCAACCTCACAGGCTATTTGGTTAAGGAATTTTATCACAGGGCTTCGAATTGTGGATTCAATTTCTAGACCATTAAAAGTTTACTATGATAATTCGGCTGCGGTTTTCTGCTCTAACAACAACAAAAGTGGTAGCCGAAGCAAGCATATTGACATAAAGTATCTTGCTATTCGAGACCGTGTTAAGAAGCAAGAAGTCAACATTGAGCATATTAGTACCAATATGATGATTGCAGATCCCATGACCAAAGGTCTTTCTGTAAAGGTGTTTTCAAAACACGTTGAGGGCATGAGACTGATTGGTTAGCTCAATAATTTTTTAGTTGTTGTTTTTTTGTTTTGTCATGACATTTTGATTATTATTAGTGAAAAGTATCATTTTGTGCACCTAAAGTATTTGTGATGCTATGCAGTCCATTGGGACTATTGATCCATAGGGATCATTGGACCTAGAATAACTTATTAGAAGTTATTCATAAAGAATGACACCACATAAAGTTGAGAGTGTGGTACAATGTAATACATGGAAAAAATACTTAATTGATAGAGTATAACCGCCATGATTCGTATATTATACCTCTAAGGTTTGGGTATTTTTATGATCATCATCAGTTTGTTAGTTACCCGACAGTCAACAACATGTGTTATATGTGCCAAGTGGGAGAATGTAAGAATATCTATAAAGTGGCCCATATGCCACATGTTTGTTTTATTTATTTATTTATACTATATATATATTATATATATTTAATTGGTTTAATGACTAATTAATTGGTTTAATGACTAATGGGTAACTCATGTCTGTTCACTATCCCATATGGTGGTTTCATGGGACTTTACAACTTCCCTGATGGTGGGAAGTTATAAGGAGTTCCACTTGGATATGGGTCCAAGCCTATCTATATATATGCCTATGATAGCCATCAAACACAGACGTTGTTTTGTAAATAGAATAGGCTTGAAACTCTGTCCCTTTTCACTTTTCCCATATGGTTCTATTAAAAGTGTTCTGTGAGTGGGCTTTTTACACGTTCAAGGTTTGATCATTCAAGAATAAAGATTCAAAGGCTTGAACATCATGGCAGGAGGTATTCTTCTTTCTGAATTAAAATTATTTTAATTCTCACAAAACAAGCTTGAAACTAAGCCCTTGAGAATGAGAAGTAATCATGGTGTAATCAAGATTAGTATGTACCCTCCTGTTATAGAATAAAATCAAGATTTGTGGTTGTACATGTTTGTGTGTCATTGTGTTTTGTTTGCATATATATCAAGAATATTAGCTAAGCCAGCAAAACACCAATTAAGCAGCACACACACACACACACACACACACACACACACACACACACACACACACACACACACACACACACACACAGAGCTTACCGTCAGTGAAGGATAAGGCAACATGGCTGGTGGCACATAGTATCAGTAACAACACCGTCACCCTCAACATTGTGCTATGTGTGAGAGAGAGAGAGAGAGAGAGAGAGAGAGAGAGAGAGAGAGAGAGAGAGAGATTTTGGTAGAGGAAGAGGTTTGTGTGGAAATCTGAGAGCTGTGTTGTGGGTTTTATGTATTTCAATTTCTGATAAAGCCCCTACTATTGTATGTAATTACCAATATACCACAAGAAACTTCAATTTAGTGTCACCAATGTTATTTAATTAATAAAAAATATATACAAATCAACCTTCTAAATTAACTTTCTAAATCAATTATGTGTAAATGATATGATTAATTCATGATTAGACAAAAAATACACTATAGAAAGTAGAGGTGAGCAGCGGATATTTTGTTTCGCTCAAACCGACCGAATTGAACCAATCTGTCACATTTTGGACAGATGCATAATGACGAGTGGATGGCTGCAAATTAATTTTTTCCAATCCGCTTAGTTTTGGATGGATGACGGATTCGAGATTCCCTTAGTCGCAATCGAACCGCCAAACCGCGAGCACTCCTAATAATTTGTAAGACTTTGTGTTTTCAATTTGTTTAATACTCTGTTTATATTTTCAATTGAAAAAGAATTTAGATATTATGTAGTTTTGTAATATTTCAATTTGGAAATCCTTTTATCAAATGGCAAGTGTTGATGTTTTGGTATTTTGTGTGAAAAATATAAGACTTAATTTTGTCATTTTTAAAAAAAATCAAATTAAATAGTTTTGAATAAAAAAAAAGTAATGAAAATTTTGATAATGCATGATTTTTTTATACGTACTTATTCATAGTATTTGACAATTTACTTGATAATCTTTTGGTTATGTTGAGTTGAATTGTTATTCAAAAAAAAAAAATTGACAAGTTGTATTATATTTAAAATTTGTAAAAATTTAAACTGTCAAACCGATTTGTTTCAATCCGTCAATTTGCCAATCCGTTCAATCAGCATCCGTCAATCCGACAGACGGATGCGGATTGAATTTTTTCAATCCGTCAATCTGACGGATGGATGACAGATTAAAATTTCTTTGGCCGTAACCGAACCGTAAACACCCCTAACAAGAAATGGGCCTATTACCGCATTTATATTATGATGGGATATTTTGAGAAGATAATTAAAAGCTATTTTTTGGCTTTTTTTTGACTTTTTTGTGAGAGAAAGACTTTTAACCCACTTCCCAAAATAGGCCGACGTTTAGAAAAACACCACTTTTGATATACAATGACAACATTTAAGAAATGTTGCCTAAAGGACGGACTCAAACAGTACCATTTTAAACTTAAATCCTTGATACAGTTATTTGTACAAAACTCACCGTGAAATGACGAGATTCACCGTGTTCTCTTTTCCTCTCTTACATGCTCGAACTTATTTTCTTCTCTCTCACGAGAGAGATACCTTAAATATTTTAATAAAATGTCACATTATTAAATTTGTAAATTTATTTTTTAAATTAGATTAGCACTATTCTAATTTAATTTCAATGAAATGTTTTTCCATCACTACAAGAAACAGCATCTTTAGCGACTAAAAAAGCACATTTGGTCACTGAAAGTATAGGTTTTGGCGACTAAAAAAGCATTAGTAGCCAAAAGAAAAGATTTTTGGCGACTAAAAAAATTTTAGTAGCCAAAAGTATAGGTTTTGGCGACTAAAAATCTGTTTGGTCGCCGATATATGGCTTTTACAGACTAAAAAAATTTTAGTAGCCAAAAGTAAGGCTTTTTGGAGACTAAAAAAACCTTAGTAGCCAAAAGTGAGGCATTGGGCGACTAAAAAGATGTTTGGTCACCAAAAGTGAGGCTTTTACTGACTAAAAAAATTTTAGTAGCCAAAAGTGAGGCTTTTTGGCGACTAAAAAGAAGTTTAGTCGCCAAAAGTGGTAATTTTAGCGCGGGAATTAAATTTTTTAACGACTAAAAAATAATTAGAAGCCAAAAGTATAGAATTGGCGACTAAAAAGAAGTTTAGTCACCAAAAGTGATCTCTCTTTTTTTTTTCTAGTAAATAATTTATTTTTACATAAATTATGTTCAATAAAAAATAATTATCTTTATATATATACTTTTATATTAATACGGGTCTATGTACTATATAAATAATATATGTTGCATATATAATCATATGGTGTTATAGAGACGTAGTAGAAAGAATGTGTTGTATAAGGTTTATGGTGCGGGAGGTTGATGGTTTGAATCTCCACAAGAACAGATGAGAAGCTAGTGAGTGTAAATTTTTTTTTTCATGAATGAGCTTTTGGTGACTAAAAGGTTTGGTTGCTGATTCCTTGAGTATTGGCGACTAAAACATTGGTCGGTAAATATATAATTTAAAAAATATAATTGACTATTGGTAACCAAAATTTTGGTAGCTAACGACTTGCTTTTTGCCGACCAAAGATTTTTTGGTCGACAAAACCCTCTAAGACCTTTCCTGACAGGGTTTTGCCGACAAACATAGCGACCAAAATTTTTTGTTGCAGAATGTCATTGGCGACCAAAAAACAGACAATTGGCGACTAATATTTTAGTAGCTAAAAGTGACTCTTTTTGTAGTGCATTGAAGAATGCAATTAATCTTCTCATAAGCCGAATTAAAAATAAGTTGGGTTTTTACATTGTCTCCATATAAAAATAATAGGGCAAAATTCACTTTATCCCTTTGTGATTTTGCGACGGAGATTTTATCTCCTTATGGATCAAATATAAGTAGAGAAATGTCTTACAATTTTGGACTAAAATGTTACAGTTAGTATTCCATTAAAAATAACGGCAGGTGTGCTACATTTTCCCAAATTGAGAGTGGGCAATGCAAAAATCATTAGTCAAAGTCAAAAATTGAATAAAATGTCAATAATACCTTGGGTAAACTACCAATAGGACCTAATAGTTGGACTTAATTCCCATCAAGTTCTATTGAAAATAAGTCTTGATAAAATTGTTGTTAAAAATAATTTTTTTGTGACAATTTTTTATATATGTCGCTAAAAATTGACAATTAGTGACTTTTTTTTTGTCATAATTTTTATAAATTGTCGCTAAAACTTACAATTAGTGACCTTTTTTTATGACAAATTTTCCCATAGGACCTATTAGACAATAAGTCTACTTATTAGGACCTACACGTAAGTATCCCTAATACCTTCATATTCATCTTATTCTTTAAATTAAATCTTAATCCTAACTAGACCCTCCTAATTGTTATCTTTTATCAAATAATTTAATTTAATTTAAAATGTTATTAAATGAGAAATTAAATTAATAATTAAATAGTAGATTAAGGTAATTTTATGGTTAATTTAATATATATATATATATATAATGTAAATGTTTAATTTGAAAATATTATTAAATAATAAATTGGGTTAAAATTAAAAATTAGATTAAGGTAATTTTATGATTTAATTTTATTGTATAAATTAAGGTATTTAGGTTAACTATGATTTAACTTGTTAAATTTTTAAATAAGGTAATTTTATGGCAATAAATTAGGGTGTTTAGTTTAATTTATGATTTAATTTGTTAAATATATATTTATATGTTAATCAAAATTGTATTAAATAAGCTAATTTTATTGTAATAATTACGGCGTTTAGTTTAATTTTTTATTTAATCGGATATATTTTTATTTTAAATGTTATTAAATAAAAAATTAGAATAAAAATTTAAAATTAGATTAAGATAATTTTATGATTTAATTTTTTGGTAATAAATTAAAGTGTAGATTAATTTTTTGGTTTAATTTAATTTATGATAACTATATGTTTAATTCAAAATGTAATTAAATAAGGTATTAGGTTAAAAATTAAAAACTAGATTAGTATGATTTTATTTGCTAAATAGGAAATTATATGAGAGAGAGAGAGAGAGAGGGAGAGAGAAAAGAATATATTATAGGGATATTTAGGTAATTTGCCTTACTTTTAACAAAGTTACCTTTACACTTTAGTCCAAAATTATAAAAGGGTTCTTTGCTATATTTGAATTATAAGAAAATAAAGTGTTTCGAGAAAAAATCACGAGGAGTTAAAATAAATTTTATCCAAAATGATATATATAGAATAATGTGATGTTCTTAAAGTTGCAATACAAATACATCATATCATAACTCCAAGTTACAATTCACAATTTTATTAGAGATAACACAATATTATTATTATTATTATTAGGGGTTCAAATCAGTTTAGATGTACTTTGACTAATTCCAAGACCTGAAGTTATCGATCGGACAAATCTCTAGTAGCCCCAAGATTTAAAATGTATGGTTTTCGTGAGATTCGACATTGTGAGCTTTTAGGTGATAAGCCCTTTAGCTACCTTTTCTTCCACTAAGTCAAACCTTTAGGTTAATTCAGAACATATTATCATAACTCGAGAGAGTGTGCATCATATCATAAAAATGGATGGCTTATTTTTAAAGACATACTTATCGTTCATTTTTTTAAACAAGGATAATTAATTGAAAATATTACAATTATCTAATTGATTTAATTTTTTTCAAGAATATATACACTAAGAACCTGACAAAATAAACCATTTAAATTATCAAAATAAAACTCATAATAAATCCCTTGAGCCTTTCTAGTTCTGAATTTGAAAGAAGTGGAACTCTCATAAAAATTCTAAAAGAGAAGTTTTTTTTTTCCACATTCGTACATGTTATTTTCCTAAAAGAAATTTATTTATTTATTATGTTGTGGATAGATCCTACAAATAACCTTTGAATAGTGCGAATTACCCTTCTGTCCCGAAGCTCTAATTAGGAACGAAATGGGTTTATTCCAATGAATAGAGGTAAGAGACAAGTAATTGAATAGCCACACATGGATGTCGTGGCACAGTGTTTAGTTTGTCGGTCCAAGGCATAGTTGTCATTTGGTAACATCTTTATCATCCAACAATAGAAAAATATAAGATATTTATCTCAATAAGTATTATAAAATTTGACCAGCCAATTGCTCAAATGATCATAGAAAATGCACTTAGGTGAGTAAGTGAGATTTGTTCTGCTATGATACTCTTTGCACTAAGTTTTCTTTTTGCTAATGTATTGTTGCTATATTTGCAAGCTTATGATTCATAAATAAAGGTTGTTTTGTTGATAAAAAAAAAAAAAAAAAAAAAAAAAAGAAAAGAAAAGAAAAAAGAAAAGAAAAGAGAGAGAGAGTGAGTGAGATTTTAAGTTTGAATTATGGAGAGACGTTCGCCTGTGTTGCAATTTAACAAATATTAACTTTGCTATCTTGTGAAAAAAAGTATTGTACGATTTTTTCCTAAAAATGAAATGCATAGCTCCAATTCAAATTTTTGAACCAACAACATTGGCCTAGGGGTTGTATAATCTTCTTTGTGGTATGAGGTCTCGAGTCCATGGTCGTATTCAACTCTTATAAAGAGTAGTTTGATACCTTATGTTATTGTAATATTTTTCATACTTGTACTTACCTAAAATGAATATGATCTATACATTTAATTTTTTTCGATAGCATATTTAAAATTAATTTATATTTCCAAATTAAGGCACTTAAATTAAATTTAGAATTTCAAAAAGAAAGTAAATATATGCCAATGTTTTGTTGGTGGAAGTGGGGTGCAAACCACTCTTGGTGATTCACAATGAGAGTTTAAAACTCAACCAAACTGAAATTTACTTCACTCAAAAATAAATTCTGAAAAACAAACAGAGCACTCTTGCTTTTCTTTCTCCCACATTCTGAAACCTTACAATAACATAGCTATATATAGATAAAACATACAATGTGAACGCATTAAATGCAACTACGGCTATCAGTGTAAATGCATTCAATGCGTATACGACTATCAACTACCGCATTGAATGCAGCAACCAACACATTGAATGCAGCCTCCAATCAAGATTACTTCACAACATCCCCCCTTAATCTTGATTCTCCATGCTGCTTCATCCCAAGCATTATCTTCATTCTGTTGAACAGATCATTTTTCAATGGCTTCGTGAAAATATCTGCAAGCTGATCTTGAGATTTGCAAGGAAATAATTCCACCTCTTTATTTTTCACATGCTCCCGGATGAAATGATAGCGGGTATCAATATGCTTACTTCTTTCATGATAAATTGGGTTCTTTGCCAATGCAATTGCTGAGCGATTATCAACATAGATCTCAGTGGGTGTTTCTTGTGGAAATCCCAAATGCTTCAGTATGTCCCGAACCATATTGCATGGCACACAGCTGAGTTGGCTACAACATACTCAGCTTCGCAAGTTGATAATGTCACAACGGCTTGCTTCTTGGATGACCATGTGAAGGCTAATCTCCCTAAAGAAAGTAAATCTCGTAGTACTTTTCCGTTCATCCAAGTCACGTCCCCAGTCACTATCTGAGTAGCCAACAAGACTGAAATTATCAGTTGGTTTATAATAAACCATCATCAACTGTACCTTTGATGTAGCGAAGAATCCTCTTTGCTACATAAAGGTGTGACTGATCCGGTGTTTCCATATATTTGCTAATCAGTCCTACTCCATAGAGTTTGTCTGGCCTGGTGCAAGTAAGATAGCGAAGACTTCCAACTAGGCTCTTGAAATAAGTTGGATCCACATCACCTGCCTTCGTACCTTTTCTGAGCTCCACTCCACTGTCTACAGGAGTGTTCACTGGATTGCAATTCTCCATTCCATATCTCTTGAGAATTTCCTTGGCATAACCACTTTGGGAAATAAAAATTTCATCTTTTCTTTGTGCCACTTCAATGCTGAGAAAATGAGCCATCAATCCAATATCTGTCATTTCAAATTCTTGGACCATGCTTCTTTTAAAGTCTTTGAACATGGCTGGATTGTTTCCAGTGAAGATTAGATCATCAACATAAAGACAAGCAAGCAACATGCTTCCATTAGCTTCCTTCTTCAAATATAGTGCGTGCTCATACAGACATTTTTCAAAACCAGTGTCATGAAAATACTGATCAATTCTAGTATTCCATGCACGCGGAGCTTGCTTCAATCCATATAAGTGTTTTCTTCAATTTGTACACTTTGTCTTCATGCCCATTCTGAACATACCCCGAAGGTTGTTCAATATAGATTTTTTCTTCAAGGAAACCATTAAGAAATGCAGATTTCACATCAAGTTGATAAATCTGCCACTTGTGCTGGGCAGCCAAAGAAATCATTAGCCTGATAGTCTCCAATCGGGCAACTGGAGCAAACACCTCTCCATAGTCAATTCCAGCTCTGCTTGTAACATTTTGCTACTAACCTTGCCTTGTAGCATTGTACTTCGCCTTGTGCATTCCTCTTTCTCTTGTATACCCATTTCACTCCAATGGGTTTGTGCCCCTCCGGTAGACTGGTAAGCTTCCATGTGTCATTTTTCTCAATGCATGAATTTCTTCATCCATTTCTTCCATTTATCTTCTTGGATGGCTTTGAGAAGATAAGTGGATCACTATCCGCAAGTAGGCAGAACAAATTCAGATCTGCTTTCTGTAGCTTCATATATGTTCTGCAAATTTCTCATTGGTCTTGGTTGTTTGAAAAAACTATCATCTGATGATGCTGATGATGACGATGACGATGAGATGATGATGATGATGCAGCACTTCTGTGAGAAACTAGTGATCTAGGTGCCGGTATTCTATGTGGAGGAGTTTGTGGCTAGTCTTGAACTCTTGTAATTTCAATTGGAGCTTTTGATGTTTCATCTTCAAGAATGAGTTCTGCATCTTTAACAACTTCATCTTGATTCCAGTTCCAAGCTTCTTCTTCAAATATCACATCTCTACTCATGATACCTTTCTGGTAATGGGATTATACAACTTGTATCCATTGTTCTATCTCCATATCCGACAAGGATACATTTTTCTCCTTATCATCGAGCTTGGTTCTTCTTGCTTCTGGAATCTTGGTGTACGCAACACAGCCAAATATTCTAAGATGGTTGACACTTGGCTTATGTGAACTCCAAGCTTCTTATGGAGTCATAGAATGAAGGCTCATAGTTGGGCATCTATTTAGTAGATACACAGCACATGATACGGCTTCAGTCCAAAATTGCTTGGGTAGTCCCTTTCCTTTCAACATGCTTCTTGCCATATCTAAGATTGTGCGATTCTTCCTTTCAGCAACACCATTCAGCTATGGCGTATAGGATGGTGTTGTTTGATGCTTGATTCCATGCTCTTTGCAATAATTTTCGAAAGCATCTGATGTATGTTCTCCACCTTGATTTGATCGCAATATCTTAATCTAGTAGTCGCTTTGCTTCTCTACAAAAGCTTTGAATTCTTTGAAGATACTGAACACCTCCGACTTTCTTTTAAGAAAATACCACCCATGTCTTTCGGCTATAATCATCAATGAAGGTGAGAAAATATCTATTCTGTCCATTTGACATTGGTTTCAATGGACCACACACATCAGTGTGCACTAGCTCCAGCGGCTTTGTTGCTCTCCACTTCACTTCTTTGGCAAAGCTAGTTTGTGATGCTTGCCAAGAATGCAGCTTTCACAGACCTTATTAGTATGAGCAATATGAGGGAGCCCTTTCACCATATTCTTGCTTGACAAAGCTTCAAGCTTCCAAAGTTGAGATGTCCAAACCTCAAGTGCCATAGCTAGTCTTTGTCTTTGATGATGGCACTTAAACACTTCGCAACATCATGTTAGATGTTCAATGCAAACATCCGATTCTTGAACATTCTCCCGAGTGATCAATTACCATGATTGTCTTTGATGGTAAGATGACAATCTTTCATGCTGAGTCATATCCTTTCTCTAGGAGTTGTCCCATACTC
>JAPPVO010002365.1:0-11908 GCA_030407325.1 Camellia japonica
ACAACTATGAGCTGCATGCTTGCTCAGGAATCTGAGAATAGGGTGGAGAAAGCCATCTATTACCTGAGTAAGAAAATGCTGGAATATGAAACCCGTTACACGCCGTTGGAGAAGGCTTGCTTAGCCTTGGTATGGACTACCAAGACGTTGAAGCACTACCTATTAGCTCACTCAGTAATTCTGGTTTCGAGATTAGACCCCATCAAATATCTCTTTGAGAAACCAGTGCTTAAGCGTAGGCTAGCCCGTTGGCTACTTCTCCTCTTCGAATTTGATCTGAAGTATGTTACTCGCAAGTTGGTCAAGAGGAGAGCTGTAGCGGAGCTCCTGGCAGATCACCCAGTAGAAGGGGATGAAGTGGTAGAATACCTGTTCCTAGATGAAGCCATTCTGCAAGTCAAGGAAGAGACTTGGATGATGTACTTTGATGGAGCAATCAACCAATATGGTTATAGGATAGGTGTGTTGCTGATAGCACCCGACGACTCTCATATACCCTTAGCCTTCAAACTCGGGTTCAAGGTATCCAACAATGAAATAGAGTATGAAGCGTGTATCGCTGGATTAGAAGCCGCCTTGGAACTAGGCGCAAAAAGGCTGGATGTCATCGGGGACTCAAACCTAGTTGTTTCTCAAGAAAATTGAGATTGGAAGGTCAAAGAAGAAAAGATAAAGATCTATTATCAAACCCTGGATGTTCTGATTCCTAGGTTTGAAAAGCTGACTTTCACGCATCTACTAAGAGAGAACAACAGGTTCACCGATGCTTTATCGACTCTATCTTCTATGATAGACATTTCACTTGGAGTTCGGATGCGTCCGATCATTATTGAGTAGAGATACATGCCGGCCTATGAAACTATTGCCGTAATAGATGAAGCGCAAGACATGAACCCTTGGTACTACGATGTCTGGAACTTATTGGAAAAAGGAGATTTATCCACTAGGGGCAAATGCTAAGGACAAAAGAGGAATACAATGACTAGCCATCCAATTTATCATTTGCAGAGGTAAACTGTGCAAGCAAGGTCATCTGGGAATGCACAAGTTGTGTGTCGATGAAGAGGAGTCAAAGCGCCTGATGGAGGCCATCCATGGAGGAGAGGCGGAGTGCACAAGAACGGAGTAATGTTAGCCCGGAAGATTCTCAGGCAAGGTTACTACTGGTCTACCATGGAGGTGGATTGCATTTTGTTCAGCGATGCCACAAATGCCAAATTCATGCCAATCGCATGAATATCCTGCCGTCAAAACTGTACAACATGACTTCACCATTGCCTTTCTCAGTCTGGGGAATTGACGTCATTGGTGCAGTCACACCGAAAGGGTCGAATGGGCATGAATACATTTTGGTGGCTATTGATTACTTTACAAAGTGAGTGGAAGCCCAGTCTTATGCAGTGTTGAAAGCATCGCATGTGGCTAAGTTCATCAGAAACAACATCATTTGCCAATATGGAGTCCCCGAATGAGATCATATCAGATAATGGCTCCTACTTCAATAAGGAGGTGATCGACTTGTTGGACAAATACAATGTGGCTTTTCACAAGTCATCCACATATAGGCCGCAAACCAACGAAGCTATTGAGGCCGCCAACAAGAATATCAAGCATATTCTGCAGAAAATGGTTGAGACCTATAGGGACTTGCCAGAGAAATTGCCATTCGCACTCTGGGGTTATAGAACTTCAATTTGGACATCTACAGGGGAACTCCTTATTCTCTTGTCTGTGGTATGGAGGCTGTTCTGCCAATTGAAATAGAAGTCTTGTCGCTGCGAGTTATGGCTGAGTGTCAGATAGTAGAGGTGGACTAGTAACAGAGCAGATTCAAAGAGTTGATGCTGTTTGATGAGAGAAGGCTGAAAGCATTGTACCATATTCAGGGTTATCAACGCAGAACTGCTAGGGCTTTTAACAAGAAATTAAGTCCCAGAATCTCAAAGAGGGAGATATGGTGCTAAAAGACAACCGAGCTCCCATCCATGACCCTAGGGGCAAGTTCAGACCCAATTGGGTTGGTCCTTACATCATCAAATCTATCTGGTCGGGTGGAGCTGTTATTCTCCTAGACCTGGATGGCCTGGAAGTTTCCCAATCAATTAACATGGACAAGTTGAAGAAATACTATCCCTGAGAGGCTTGCTAGCCCGAAAACCCGGAAGGGCGACCTAGGCAAAAGTTAGAGCATGGAAAATTAGAAATAAAGAAAAACTGAGCTCGCAAGGTTGAAAACCCTAAAGGGTAGCCTTGGAAAAAGTTAGAGTGCAAAAGGAGAGAGTTAGTACTCGAGTGAACCTGAACCGAACTACGTAAGGCCTGATTCCCATCTTCGGGATACGTAGGCAACTTTATCCTGAAGTTCGACCGCAACACCTCCAATTCAACTGTCCTGTCCATGTGTCTGATCAGGTCATCTTTGTCCATCACCTAAGAGTTCGGTTATGATCTTTACTCCGAAAGAAGAGCTGGTTGCAATGTAAAGCAGTGGTGTTCAGTCAAGGGTAGTTTTGATCTTTTGATTCGGGGTAGTACATCTCGAGGATTGATTCCGTGCATGTCAAGTGGTGACCTTTTTTGAAAATGGATTTGGAAAGTTTTAATGAAAGTTGATTTTGTTCAAAATTTTTCCTTTTACAACTTAGACCATTTTTGGACCAAAAGGAAAATTTTTAGTGCTTACAACTTTAATTTCATTGATTTCAAACATAAAGTTCTCCAACTCTCTGATACAAATCAAAGTTGCTTTTATTACATTCACAAAACTTGTAAAGTAAGGTCAAAGTAATAACTTAGGGACATAGATGAGTCAGATGTTCCTGCGTCCCCTACCCATGCTTGTGGAAGCTTCTGCAACCAAAGTGGGCCCAGTTTATGCCTCATTCTTGAGCCAAGCTAGGCACTTGCCAGAAAGGGCGCAACTGAAACTAGGGGCAAGGACCAGAGGCTCTCTCGTCCTTCAAGTAGTGATGTACCTAGCCAGATGTGAACCGCTGATGTGGAATGAAACTGCGTACTCTACCCCATCTTTTGGGCAAGTATGATCATGCTCGAACTGACGTCTAAATCAAAATGGGAAGTAGAACACACAATGTGTAAGGCCAATTAGCTGTATGCCAGGTTGCCGAGTCATGCTGTAGATCATCTCGGTTAGGTTAAGCCAGGGGCAATGCCAAGCAATGTTAGCACCAGACTTGTTGCACATCCAGTAGCACTGCCATTCCTCATTCGGGAAATTCACTAGTCGGTGGCGGAAGAAATAGCCTTGAGTTGAGTACTCAGGGTATGAGTCCACTACCTTCAGTTTATCCATAACCCACACCTGGGAAGGGATGAAAGAAAAGAGAGATTAAAGAATAGAGAGATGTACGTGGAGAGAAAAGTGAGAAAAGGGTTTTAAGAGAAAAACAGAGCATGAGTGCCGAGTGATGTGAGAAACACATATAAGAAAGGATGGGAAACATTACCTGAAGAAGTAGTGGGCTTTCCGCGAATTTGGTAGTCTCCTGTCATTGAAAAGTGTCTAAGCCCATCAAAGTGTAATAACCTGACCCTCGTACCTGTTCCTGGTATATTGTCAGTCCCTTATTCTGTGCATTTAAATGCTTAATGTGAAGTTCATGTGAAATTAAGTTTAAGCAAAAAGGATCTTATGATTAGAGACTTGTATCTGTTTAATAAGAAAACATATCTGTCACAATTAAAATGTTTGGATCAGAAATTGAGAGCCTTAGAGGCTTAATAATCTGAAATTGATTTCATATTTGAGATCAGCATAATTTTGAAGTCATAATAAGCATCTTTCTAAAAATTTGATCTAGGACGATTAAACTGATTAAATTTCGTCTTTATTCATCTTTGGATATATATGTCCGTGTTCTTTGCAATTTGACTTAGAAACCTTTTCCTCAAAATATCCCCTGGGAGAGAAAGAGTGAGTGTAGAGGAGAAGAACAAAGGGGAGAGAATTTCACCAAGGAAGAGATTGGGAATTTGAGAGGGTGTGTTGAGATTCTAACTCAATGTATGTTTAACCTATTCTAATTGATCCCTTTCTTTGATTTGAGGAGGAATTCCTCCATGTTATGTAAGTTAGGGTTTATAATATGGGTCAAGCATGTATTAAGTAATTAATTGGGATGATGTCTCTCATGTTTGATGGATTTGGAATTATTTTGAACCATTTAGTGAGAATTTATATTTTATTTCTTCAATTATACATTTGAGCTCATCTATGTAAACAAATGGCTAAGTGTGTGTATACTTGTGTGAGAAAGTTGGAAATTCCATGGAATTGGATTGTGTTTATGAGTTTTAAGAAACTAAAAGTTTGATTGAATGTGTAATCCATGATAAGGTGATAATTATGCCATTATGTTGTCTTAATTCCTCCATTTTTGGGCCTTGAGATGTTGTAACTTAGTGGAATTGTGCTTTCAATTCGGACAGCCCAAAACAGGGGCCACGGCCGCACGTGCGGAGGTCATGGCCGCACGTGCGGCTCGGGCCGAAAAATGTTGTCTGCTCCGTTTTCCCTGTTTGACCCTCTAATATTATTAAAATAATTATTGGATGATTTTAAAGTGGTTATAAATTCATTCGAAGTGCAAACGAGTCCGAAATGGTTTGACAAGGAAAAAGAATTAATCTGCAAGTTATTTATGTATGTGTGCAGGACACACTCCAGGAAGGACTGACGCACCACCATAGCACTGTGAGTAATAGTATGATAAATGTACATTTTACTTATCGTTAATGACTATGGATACCAACGCTCTGTTCCTTGTAAGTGACTACACTAACATTATGTCGATTGGGAAAGAGGGTGAACTTATGTAAATGTGGAAAGATTTGCATACATGGGTATGACTTTGGAACCATTTTGTTCTGTCAATAGTGAATATTAACTTTCTGTTATCTATAAGCAAACTACGTCGTTTCTTAATAAATAAATGGAACTTATGTTCATCCGAAAATGATGATGTCTGTGCGAATCTAAGATTATTCGGTTGTGTTATACATGAACCTGAGATCGTTCAGAATCTATGATATGAACACAAAATTCTACCATCGTTATATGACCAACGTTATGATATGAACTATTCTGACTCTATTGACCCTATTGTAATGATACATGCGTCTCCCATTAATAATTATTATTGATACTCTGCATCGGCAGATTCATAACGAATAATGGAATGTGTGTATATTATGGAACTACGGTATCTATTTGTTAATGGTCATCATTAACACTTTGTTAAATGCAAATTAGCTATGTTAACTCAACTCATGTGAATGATTAAAAGAATCTGTATGCCTCCGTATCACTCTGAGGTTAATGATATATGTGTTTTCCGTCAGTAAGTATTGTTAATGTTTTGATATACGTAAGCCAGTTAGATCAACCTGCAATAACCCATGGGGTTATTCTGTTCTGTTTAATCGTTTCATTTATGTTATGACATGATATGCATTGTTCGGTCTTTAAGACCTATTGATTCCTAGTATGGAACAAAGTGCTGTACGGAACTAAGTGCTGCACTGCGAGCCACCTCTAGAATCCGTACGAGCCACCTCTTGAGTCCATACATATGTGAAAGTTATCCATACATATGTGAAAGTTATGAGGCCTATGGCCGTTCTGTGAAAGTTATGAGGCCTATGGCCGCTCTGTGAAAGTTATGAGGCCTATGGCCGTTCTGTGAAAGTTATGAGGCCTATGGCCGTTCTGTGAAAATTATGAGGCTTATAGCCGTTCTATAACATCTGTGAGGTCTATGGCCAATCTGTGACATCTGGGCCTATGGCCATTCTGTATGATCTATTAGTATGAAACAAAGTGCTGTACGGAACTAAGTGCTGTAGTGCGAGTCACCTCTAGAATCTGTACGAGACACCTCTTGAGTTCATACATTCTGATAAGGGCTTAATGCCATTCTGATAAGGGCTGTATGCCATTCTGATAAGGGCTTAATGCTATTCTGATAAGGGCTGTATGCCATTCTGATAAGGGCTGTATGCCAATCTGTTTAAGAGTTTAATGCCACTCCGTTCAAGGGCATAAAGCCATTATGATTAAAGGCTGGGCCTAAGGCCGATCTGAATTTAGTACAGAATTAGATTAACTACATGATCCCTGCATTTATACACGCATTGATATGTATTATATTTAAGTTGAGCATTGAATTGTTTTAATACTATTATTCACTGAGATTGTCTCACTCTGTATTTTGTCTGATTCTGTAGGTAATAAATCTGGAGGTCAACCTTAATCCTCGGTGCTTGTCTCTTTGGTCAGCCTCTCTGTGTCCAGGCATCTGGATGAAGCCTTCCCATTTTTATGGAGTTTTACTAAGTTTGGCTTGTATTCTAATTGTCCAATATAAGTTAAAGTTTCCAGTGTTTTGTTATACGCCCAAACTAAGGGCGGGGTCTATATATATGTAGGTAAATATTTATCATCTGATGCACTGTTTGTGATCCTGGCATGATAGTGGTCGCTCAATGGATGTAGTTATTTATTTTTTTTATTTCATGTTATTTTATAATATTTAATGCTTCCGTCAGGCCCCATATCTCATGTATATCGCGTTAAGTGTCCGTTTCTGAAGTGGTCATACCCAAACCTTTAGGGGCGGGTTTGGGGTGTGACAAGTGGTATCAGAGCACGAGTTGCTATCTCACACACGAATCCATTGAGCCTTAGGATGTCTAGAAAAGACTTAGGCATCATGCATAACAGTCTGAAAGCACATGAAAAGATTGATGGCAACGTTAAATGTATCTGTTCTACCTACTAACTCTGATGATTACGATTTATGTTTGTTGTATATTGTTTTATTGCCTCTGTTTACCTTGCATAGATTGATGAACAATGCAAGACATGCAGATGGGATTAAATCACCAACATTGCATTGTGGAAACGTGGTGACGATTTGAGTTGATCGGTAAGACAATTTATATGCAAATAATGAGATGAAATGTACGATATTGATGGATAGTCATCTATAGGAGTAATAACACTATGCTTGGGCTTTTTAGCATCTATTTAAGTAATGTTAAGTATGACCGGCTGTAAGAAGAAGTCAGGTATATAGTGACCCCTCTTAAAATTGTGTAAGGAATCAATTAATTGTAATTATCAGAATGTATGCGGTTCTCGACTCTCGGGCCACCAACCGGGCATCACAATGCACGATGGTTGAGAAGCCAAGTTTGTGCAATTCAATGTCAATGAATGCACAAATAACACATAAGGGCCTTAACCTCTATCATACTTGATCAAGAGGGTCGGCGACCGAGAAATGAGGCATGTTTCATCACTTCAAGTATGAAACGTCCCTCGTTTCTCGTGTTTGGATTAACACTCTATCCAAACACAATGCAATGCAACATGATCAACCTATCAATGCTAATGGCATGCAAACACAATGCAATACAACATGATCAACCTATCAATGCTAATGGCATGCAAACACAATGCAATGCAAAAACATGCAATTCTATGAATGCTAGAATGGCATGCACGAGTTTCCAACATATGAACATGCATGCATGGTAAGTTTAGAAGCCTAAGGCATCAAAGCTAGGAAAGAACATCTCACAAGAGGCATGCAATACAATGCTCAACGGACTTAAACCGAATATGGATAGACCTAAATCATACCAAAACAGTGGCCAAAATACTCTGAAATGATGGCATGAAAAGTAAGATAATGCATGCTCATGTATTGGCCCATCAACTTAGCATAAGAGCATAACACTCAAACATGATTAAGAAGTGACCAGTGTGGAAGTGTGATAACACTATACGCTCTGAAATCAAGTGTGAAATGATGCCAAATCATCCAAACAACACAAGTATAGTATGCGAGAGGGCGTAAGGGTCAAGGCTACAAAGGGGGACTACACAAGAGGCATGCAATGCATGGTACATATGATAGAACCAACCATAGACAGAGCTCAATTAGGTCAAAACAAAGACCAAAACATGCTGAGATGGGAGCTCAAAAGCCTAGGCATGCATGCATACAAGTTAGGCCATAAGCGAGGCACAAAGGCATAACCCTTTAAAGCACTCAAAGAGTGAGAGAAGTGAGAACATGGCAGTGCTATATGCTCTGAAATATCGTTAAATGATGCCAAATTATACACATGTCACAAATGAAGCATGCTAGGAGGCTCAAAGCTTGAAACTAGCATAGGCACTTGCACTATAGCTATGCAATACATGAACCATATGGCCAAGACAACCCAAAATAGTCCTAGAGCATGTCAAAACAATGCTAAAACATGTATGGAGTATAGCCAAAACAAGCTAGCATGAAGGCATGAAGCATGGAGCATGTTGGGCCAACAAAGAGGATTACACTACATCTACCAACACCAAGCATGAGATGACTTTATCAACAAAAATCAGAGTTGTATCATCACAAAATAAGACCAAAAACCCACTGAGATGGTAGCCCAAAAGCTTAAGCAAGATGGCATACACATAATGGCTCATGTTTAAAGCATAAAGCACTAACCCTCCAAAGCATTGAAAGAGTGACACATGTGAGTGTGTGACCACACTACATGCACTGAAATCACATATCAAATGATTCTAAATCATACAAATAGCCCAAGCAAAGCATGCTAGTAACTTGGAAACTCAAAGCTAGTGAGCTAGAATGCACTATGACTATTCAAAGCAAGTGTAGACACCCCATTTTTGACCGTCCTCAAGACTTGGACATCACCACTTGAACACTCGGTGATTATCCATATTCGTGTTCGTTTGGAGTTCCCGGAGTTCTCGGCTACGCGCCTTGCCTCAAGACCTCCGAACTTGACCGTTTTGTGTCTGGTTTTGTACCAAACACTTGTGCTTTGCCTTGGAGGGGCAGGGAATGCCTTGTGAGGCATCCCCACACACCACCGATAGTGGCTAGAGGCCACCGGCTGGTTGATGATGCCATCGACACTATATTGTGCCGGTCGGCACCCTTTTGTGCCGGTCGGCAGTCAATTTTGTCAAAATGACAATTTTGCCCTGCCGACTACTGTGCAGTTGCTTTCTGAGATATTTTGAAGCAGCTGTATAGCATTTGTTTCCTCTCCATACACGTGTATGGAGGGATGAGCCTTTGGTTTGCTTAGCTTGTAAGCTTTGTTGCCTTTAAGAGAAGGCTCTCTTCTCTTGGCTCAAAGGTTAGAGGAGTTAGAGATTTTAGAGAGAAAAGACAGAGAAGAAGCTCTGGTTTTAGGGTTTGAATTCTATATCTATTCTATCTCTCTTTTGCTCTCTTGTTTGTACACTAGGTGTTTGTGTCTCACTATTACACATCAACACCTAGTGTTTCACCTTTCCTTGGCTACTGAGGTTCCAAGAGGTTGTTCTTGGTGTTTTTGGCTGGATTTGAGCCCAAGGAAGCAACAACATCATTTTTGGTGAAGAAGGTCAACAAGGGTGAGAAACTTGCTTTATTTCCCCCATTCTTGCATTCCTTTTTTACCTATCTTTGAACTGTTTTTGTGCTTGGTGTTTAATACAAAAAAGTTCTGTTTTTTAGTCCTCTTGATAGTTTATTAAGGGTGCTTTGTGCTTTGGGGAAGTTTAGCCCCTCTTAGGCCTTGAAAGGCCTCATTTTTGTGCTATTTTGTGAGAGCTCCGCGATTTTGGTGTTAGGGTCTCTTCACCACTGAAATCTTGAGGGATTTCAGTGGTGTAGATGATGCCTTGAAGTCCCAAGAAGGAGAGGGCCACCCCCTCTCCTTGATGTCCTTGAAAAGGACAAGTTTTGGCCTCTTAAGAGAGCCCATGTTTCAAGTGTGTGTTGAGCATGCCATGGCTGTATTTTGTACTTATATTGCCATGTTTTAACTTTGTATTAAGTTTTTGGTCCCTTATGCATGCTTAGCATAGTTGCCATGTAATGCCTTGTAAATGCCTTAACATGCCTTAGGTTGTTAGCCCTAATTTGAGCATGCTTTAGGCTTAGATTCATGAAGATTTTGTGCTTATCTTGACATGTTTTAGGTCTGTCCATAAGTGTTTGGGTTGGTCTTGGCATGCTTAGTATAGCCTCTTTGCATTTTAGGCTTGTTAGCCTTGAGCATGAATGTGTAGCATGCCTTGTTTGCATCATTTCAATGGTTTGAGACCATTTGCCATGTCATTTCAGTCCATTTAACATGCTCATATGTTTGCATTGCATGCCTCTTTGATGTTTCAAGAGCTCATGTTGTATGTTCCTTGGGAGTGCATGTGTGCATGACTTTTAATTTAAACCATATAGATGCCGTCTAGGTGGTCTTTTGGACTTAGTTTTATGTGTTAAAACTCTGTTTTGGGTTGCCTAATACATGCCATGTATGGTTGTGTTAAGTGTAGTTCATTGCCTCTTTGGTGAGCCTCAAGTACTTGGGCCATTTGCATGCTTTAATTGCTTGAATTAGTTGGTTTGGCATCTATTTTTGTGCAATTTCAGAGCTTATATTGCATGCTAGTTGTCCATGATATCCCCTTTCAAGTGTGCTTGAGGGTTGCTAACTTAGCGCCTAAGTGTTAAGTCTTAAACATATGCATGTGTGTGTGTGTGTTGGCCTTCATTTTTGGGCACTTTGGCCACTGATTTTAGGCCATTTGGAGTTGCCTAAGACCATCATTTACTTGCTTGCATGCTTATCTCATGTTTGCTTGTATGCTTTGCATAAGTATATTGCATTGTTCACATTGCATGATAGCTAACATGATTAGGTTGCATTGCATCAACATGCATTCCTTGTCCCTTGATTTGGTGATGGATAGGGATTGGATTTTGGTTTGTTTGGTTTGCATGCATTTGAGATTGAAAGTGCACATTTGGTTCTTTGGGCCATCATGCATGGAAATGCGTGATTGGTGGCCCGAGAATCGAGGCACATGTCCCTTTGAGTCACAAATATGAAAAGGGGCATGATTGGTGCACACATTGTTAGAATTACATTGCCATGCAAGTTTTTGCCCTCTGCTGCTGTGAGTTGCAGGTTTTGCAGACATTCAGTGCCGGCCGGCAGTATTTAGTGCCGACCGACAGTCTATTGATGGCCGATGGATGAATTTTGTGCCGGTGACCACATACTTCAGCCGATGGTGTTTCCCCTCAGCCGGTGGTATCCCCCAGTGCCTTGAGGAGTAGTTCTGAGACTTTGGCAGTTTTCAGAGGAACAAAGCAGGGAAAACAGAGGCAAGCTAGGCATGGCAGTGCAATTCCGAACAAGTCCCGAGCGTGCGCTGCATCCGGCCCTCATCTCGGGGCGGTTTATTGTTTTAATCAGATTAATTAATTTATTTGATTAATTTAGTTGGACTGTAATATTTTAATTAGCTTGCGTAGTTAATTAATCTGTATATTCTTTCGGTCCCTCCGAGCGAGGGCATAATTGTAATAAGCGTGGGTGAGTGGTTTGTATGTCTTCCAACCCCCACTTCTTTCTCTCTTTTATTTACCTGCTTATGATGGTAGATTAGGGCACGTCTATTTTAGCATACCTTATGCAATGCATGCGTGCATCCATGCATTTGTCTAAACATGCACCGGGCTCGGTACATCATACAAACTGCATCGTACTTTCAATTCTCAAATTGAATACGTGATAGTTGTAGCATTTCATGTGCCATTTTAGGGTTAGCCGAGCCTACTCTAAATTGCATCCTTGCCTGTGCTGCATTAGCCACTTAACATGAGCTAGGGACATGCATGTCTGCTAACTAGTTCCTTGTTTTGGCACGAAGTACGATGTAAGTATTTATGCTTTAGCATATCGCATGCGTGTGAATGTTAACATGACAGTATGCTTACCATGCAGCTAAATGCTTACATGAGATAAACTGCCTGAATGCCTGTGGGTGAAGGTTGGATTGTTTGAGTTGGAAAACTCGTTG